>JAANSO010002442.1:0-13471 GCA_036507315.1 Lepidocyrtus fimetarius
AGGAATTTAAATCCCTCAAGTTTGTTTTTGGAGGTGAATTTATCTTCATTTCCAAGCCGGTTGGAGATTTCTGCAAAATTGGTATGTAGAAAAGTGTTTGCAAGAAAATTTGCACTTTTATGCAAGCCCTGTAAATACCCATTTTTTATTCCCTAAAACTTTTGTAAAAACTTGAAAGCTGGATTTAATCAAAATCTGTGCATTTAAAAGTATTTTCTTCAAAGCAATGCTGTTGAAAGTAGAAAGGCCAAAACTAGTTAAATTTTGGAATCGCCAACTGTTTGCTTGTTAAACGATGCGCAAAATATATTGATTTGTTTAATCGAGTTTTATTGAAGGAATCCATCACAATGAAGAAACTAATCTGGAATTTAATAATTTTTTCTATCAGGTTTCTTGAACAAAAACATCGTCAGCAAAATATCATTGCTTAATATTGCGATTTTTGAATGAATGTGAAGAGAGGAATGACTTTCAATAAAGTTGTTTTCTGATTTATTCAGTCACGAGGATTTAACAAAGCGCTATTTTCCCCTACGATGTTTTCCGTGCATCTGTTATTTTCATTTAACAATGTTTTTTTTGCCGATTTCAATTTCGGATTTCACCTTTACATGTTAGTGTAATAACTTGAAGCTTGTATTTAAATGTTTAATTTATTTTTTAATGTTCTACTTGAAATTTCTTACTGTGGATGTCCACAAGATTTTTTCAATTTAAAATATTATGGCAATAAGTTTCTTTTGAATATTTTATGCTTAAAGCTTGTTTTTGGATTGTTTTAAAAATTGATTTTTTGTATAGGAGAATGATATGGTGAATTTATGAAAGGTTTTAAATCCGCACTTAACTAATCAAATATAAAAAGCCAGCTTAAATAGCAATTAAGGTAACGCGGCAATCTAAATACAAAAAATATTTACAACCAATTTACAAGTAGAGTGATTAATTAAGATATAATTAAGGATAACTTGTTGAGACAGATATACTAATGGAAGAAGCCAAGGCGGCCAACTTAGGGCGCAGTTGGATAATTAAATTGAGGATACATTGTACGAACAATTATGATTAAGATCTCTATTCGGCCGTTGGATTTCGAGAAACCGCAAGTAGAAAAAAGCGAAATCGATATTGGAAGAGCCACGGGGAATCGAACCCGGGGTACATGCGAGGAAAGTAGCTACGCTAACCATCCCGCCACAAGGCACTCTTCAATTGATTAATTGGTTAATTGCCTAAGCGTAATTAACCCATTGTTTTTGTTATTGACTACGTTTAATTGTCTGCCAAAAATAGATACACAAAAGAATGTAAATTACTCAAAAAACTTTCCAGAAACGATAAAAACGTTTAATTGCAATAACAGTCGTGTTTACTTGGTAAATTTGCGTCAGTTTTGCGCCACCAGTTAGGTATAAAAGGCAAATGAAGTTCTAAGCTATTCATCAGTGTCCAAAATAAAATTCAGAAGAAAAAATCTCCAAGAAAAAACAAAGATGAAGCTCGCCACCCTCTCTATCCCCATGGTTTTGATACTCTGCGTTGCGACAGAAGAGGTTGATGACCCACCAAGTGAAGCAGGAGGAGGAGGCTACACTGGACCAACTTCCAGACCAGTTCTCAACCTCCCAAAGTTGTGTTTGAAAACTAAATGCAAGAAATCATGCGAAAGTGACAAGGACAATGCAGGAAACAAGTGCATGGCAGATTGCAGCCGTAAGAAACGTTTTAATTTTCTGTTTTCCCATTTTTTAATTGTTTTTTCGTAACAGGTGATCCAGAAGCAAAGTGTCCTTAAACTTTCTCAACAACTTGGATTGGACTGGACTTGAAATCTGCTTGGACATAATTCGGACTCAATTGTTGCCGCCAAAATATTTTTAATTTTACTGTTTCTTTAACCATTCAATTTTTAATCAATAAAGTTTTTATTTGTCAACTAATAAAACTTAAAATTGCGCAATTAATCCATTTATTGTTTTTGTTTAATGACTCATATACGTGTAATTGTCTGCAAAAAATATAGACAATGCACAAAAGTATGTAGATTACTCAACAAAAGATTTTTCTAGAAGCAGTTAAAATATTTAATTGCATTGAGTCATGTTCAAGTATTAAAATTTACGTCAGGTTTGCGTCACCCGCTGGGTATAAAAGGCGAGTGGAGCTCCAACCTGGGCATCAGTGTCCAAAAAGCAAATTCAGAAGAAAATTGAAGAAATATCAAAGAAGAAAAAATGAAGCTCGCCATCCTCTCCATTTTCTTGGTTTTGGTGCTCTGCATTGCGACAAGTTTCGCTGATCAAAGATTTTCCTCAAAAGAAAAATGCTTGAACGGAGAATGCAAAGATAGATGTGCCAAAGACAAGGACAATGATGGGAAAGCCTGCATGATTCAGTGCACAAGTAAGAGATAATTTTTTAAAAACTTTTATTTCATAATCTTTAAATTTTAACGTTTCTTGTTAACAGTGGATGAAAATTCAAATTGCGTTGTTTAAACCAACCTGGTTCACTAAGGACTTGAATACGACTCCACAACCTTTTTTCGGACCCAAATTGTTTACGCAAAATTTCGTTTTTTTCTTTCAAAATTTAATTTTCATGTACTATTAGAATTTCAATGTTTAAAATTAAATCTTTAATTGGCAATTTTTAAGCAATAGAATTGAAAAACGTGTAAAACAAAGAGCATAACGAGCCATTGCTTAATAGAAGCATAAATACAGTCACCAATCATCCCATTTGATCAAGCGCTACAGACTTTCTTTCTCAATCACGAAACACATTACAGGTCGATATCTAAAATAAAATCTTATATAATTCCAATTTTCATAACAAATTAAAACCATTTTACTAATTTAAGAACCAATTTAGGCTAACATATTTATAGACATGGTTAATAAGTCATATAGACTGATACAAATAAATTGGAAAACCTAATTGCTGTTTCGTAATATGTAAAAATAATTGATTTTATAAAAATAAATTTAATTTCTATTTTACCAAAAGACTTAGGCATTACGGAGCTAGAAAGTAGGAAGCTAAAGTTCCAAATATTTATTACGCAATAAAAATGTCGATTTCAAAGGCTTGTTTAAAAATACAAATCCTCCTTCAAAAACCTTTCTACATCCCAATCATTCACGAAAGCCCAACTGGGTTAAAAATGAGAGTAAATTCACCTCCCAAAACAAACTTGAAGGATGTAAATTCCTTCAAGTATATCTGCTGGCTATTCCATTCGCTGGTTACAACATTTTTCTTAATCTTCGCCGCCTGTCAAATAATTTGGAACTTATCCAAAGTTAAAAAATCCGGGTATTTCCCAATTGAAGAAGTTCTGGTAAACCTTTGTGGATTAATAGTTTTAATTGTGGTAAAAGCCGCTTGTTACGTTTTAAAACAACATGGAGGCTCAATTGCATATTTTACACCACAAATTGTAAATATTGGACGGCAGCATCTTGCAAAAAAATCTAAAATTAAATTTCAAGAAATACTCGTTTACGTTTTTGTTTTTAACACGATTTCTGTTGTGTTTTTAATCATGTTTGTGATAAAATTTTTTAGAGAATATGATCCATTTCAAGTTGCCGCTTTAGAAATCGCAAAAGTTTTTAATTTACAATTAAATAGAATCTTAAAAGTGGTTTTAAAATTTTTAATTAGCTCTATTTTGGGATTTTTGGCTGTACAAGTGGTTTCAGTTGCTTTGTATTTAATCACTCTTTTCATCCTTTTTGCTGAAATTTTTGCAAATCTATCAAAAGAGGTTTTTAACCCTAAAAATAGTTTTTCGTCGGTGTTGAAGCTGTTCAAAAAATTGCATATTTTAATCACATTAGCAAATCAAGCCTCTTCTTTGTTTTTAACGGTTATTTTGAATTTTGGAATTGGATTTGAAGTTTGCTTTGGCTACGTTATAATAACAATGGAAAGTAAGCTTTCACTTTTTCTTCATTCAGTTTTGGTTTTATCTTTTGCACTAGTCATAATTTTGGTATTTGTTTGGGGAACTTTTGGAGCCATTCCGAATAAAAACATTGTAATTTACAAAGAATATTGGAAAGGACGGTGGATAAAGAAAGAGGACATGTTGCGGTTGAGAGCTTGTCTTGTTTTGGGGTATTCATTTGGGTATATAAAGGCGTATAAAATGATGACTACTTTGAATGTTTTGGATTTTATTGTTAACAGTATTGCCTCGGCGGTGCAAATAAAATTTTAATTAATTGAAACTTTGCTTAATGTAAGTTAGGCTATGACGTTGTCTTGTAAATATTTATTAAACATTTGTAAGGGTTTTCGAATAAATTAAAAGCATGTAATTTTTTAATGGATTAAAGAAAGAATAATCGAATTTTTTTCCAACTTAGTTTCTTTTCAACCTTTGGGGTGAATATAGACTCTGTAAAATGGCTGATTTCACCAAGGCCAGTGTAAAAGTTCAACTTTCTTTGCAAAAATTCCTTGAATTTCCACTTACTCAAGTTGATTCATCAGGCCTTAACTTAAAGTTATTTTCTAAGCCTTGTCCTCCTAGAACTTTCAAATGTAAAATAAAACGGTGCTCCTCATCCTACAAATCAATATTTCCGGTTGGGTTAAAGGCGCATAAATATACACAAAATTATATGCAATTCTTGTTGATATTTTCCCTTTCAAGGCTGTTCTACTTTTTACTTACCCGGACGGGGATTAACAAAGCTGAGGAGTTTGGATTTTACTTGTTCACCTTTCTTTCTGTTGGACTCGTCACAATTGCTTATTTTTCTTTAAAAGAACACTCTGAAACTTGGAGTTATGTCCTTCCACAGGTAATAAAATCTTATCAAAGGTATTGTAGCCGGAATGCAAAGAATGAAAAAGGAAACCAAGTTGTGGAAGCTTCCATCAAAGCGTTTGCCTTCTTTTGCATTACATCATTCACTTTAGTATTTGGTTTGGTTCCACTTGTCCGAGAATACGATCCTAATCAGTTGATTGTTAAAAAAAATTTAAAATATGAGCAGAAAGGTTTTCTCTGGTTTGTAAAATTCAGCACAAGCTTGATTTACTGTTTTACCGCGATTTGTGGTAGCTCTGCAGTTGTTTTTTTTGCTCATGCTCTGTGTGCAATTATTTGAAATGATTGAAAAGCTTTCCTCAAAACTAGGTAAAAGCTGCAAAACCAAATTATTCACTGAAAAATTAATATTGTATAAAATCATCAAAATTTACATAACAATCGCAAATTCAATTAATGATTTATTTCTGCAAATATTTTTAAAAATTGGAATTGCATTAGCAACCGTGTGCGGAATAGTAATGATCAGGCTTTATCGTTACCTTCCGATTCCTTTGTTTTGTAGCGCTTACATAATCCAAGTTTTGATTCTTGTACAAATAGTTTTCGACACTACTTTTGCAGCGCTTGTTTATAAAAACGTGGAAAGGTTTAGAAAGGGTTGGAAAGTAGAGCAGATGAGGAAAGTTGAACGGATGGATTTAAAAACTTGTTCTGTGGTGGGGTACTCTTGTGGGACGATTCGGGTGGTGAGACCAGACACGCTTTTTAATATTTTGGACGTTGTTGTAAATAGTATTGCAACATTTGTTTTAATTTAGAAATAAAGTTGTTAATTTAATTATTTTGTGGTGGTTTTTAAATGTCTAATTTATTTAGTACATGAAGAGAATTAGTTTTTAAATTAAATTCAACAATGGAAAACCAAATTGAATTCACTTCCGGGATATTTACTTTCATAAGGTCAAGTAAGCCTAACGCATGCATTTACTAAGAAAGGACAGAAACCGTTTGGATTTAAGTTTTGCAAAAATTTCATCATGACTACGGCTACTCCATACTGTACAAAAGCTTGCTTAAATATTCTGCATATTTGCCAAAAATTTGCAATAATACCTACAAAAATCTCATACGAAGAATCAAATGGATTGCAATTTAGACAAATCCGACACCTAAAAAAGTTCAAATGGGATAAAAATAGACGGATTGATTCCCTAAAGGGTTTAATTTGGCTGGGAATTTATTACATTTCAATAGTTTTCATTTTGTTTTTCATTTTTCGGCTTTGCTGGCTCCTTAAAAAAAGAAATGAGGCAGACCTTGAGGAAATAATCTTTTACGTTTTTGGCCTTACCGCGCAATTTTTTGTGATTGCTTCCTACCAAACAATGGAAAAGCACACGGAGGCAATTTCATTCAATATGATCCAGGTAGTTGGAGCATTCCAAAGGTGTCAATGGACAGAAACTGCAGATTTCAATTCTAAATTAGTTGGATTTTTTGTTTATTTCTGGACGATTGCGGGAATGTCGAGTTCGATTGTTCTCTGCCTAGTTTTCCCATTCTTTAGGGATTACGACGCCGTTCAATTAATGGGTTTGCAAATGTTGGATATATTCGGGATAAATTGCGTAATTTGCAAGATGTTGTTAAAATTTGGAGCATCTTTTGCCCTCGTCATTTGGGTAATTCAAGGCGGTTTGACTTTTATTCATCTTCGATGTTGTTTTATTATTTTCTTGGAATTACTTGCAAAATTGTCTGGAAGTCTTACCCGGGAAGAGGTGGAATGCCGGAGGTGTGCAAATTTTAATAAAACCTTTGCAAAATTAAAATTTATTCAGATATTTAGATTTCAGTTGGGGTTTAAGACATTCAGGACGTTGCAAATTATGCTAGGAAGTGCAATTTACGGACACGAGGTTATTTTCCAAGCAGAGATTGGGGTTAGCCTTGTGATAACCACTTGTTCTGGATACGTTATGATTAAAATGTATGAAAAGTTGCCGTTTATTTTTTACTTGGCGCCGAGTCTCGTATCGCCGTTTTTTATTTCCGTTGTTTTCTTGCTTGGAACATTTGCTTCGATTCCGCATAGTAATGGGGAAAAATTCAAGAAATTTTGGAAATTATATTCGGTAAGGAAATTGATCAGGGTTAGGTTGAGGTCTTGTCCGGAAATAGGGTTTTCCTTCGGAGTTGTGGAAATGTTTAATAGGAAGACTTCATTAGAAATTGCTAATTTTATTTTAAATTGCGTTGCTACTGTTATTACTAGCTTGAAAAGCTAGTTATGAGATCGGTATGATTGTCTGTCTGTCTGTCTGTCTGTCTGTCTGTCTGTCTGTCTGTCTGTCCGTCTGTCCGTTTCCGCGATAACTCAAGAAAGCCGTAACAGATTTGAACCAAATTTAGCATAGTGGTAGAACCAAATACCGACACGAGCTGTATAGTTTTTCAGCAATTATGGTCCAACGGTTTGGCCGTTACGAATGAAAGTTTGCACTGATGTGGACAATTTCATTGAGCTTTTGCATTAAAACCTTTATAAATGAAAAGTTCTTAAAGCTGTTACATTAAAAGTTTTACAGTTTTGAGTGTGGCCCAAACCAACATAGGTTTTAACTTTCTTGACCAAACGGTTACAACAGTGGAAGTGACCGTTATAAAATCTTAAATTGCAACATATGTCAAGTAGCATATCATTCGAACGGGAATAGCTTATAAAGAAAGATTATGCAAATATTTTTGCAAATTTGCAAATAATTTTTGCAAAAATGATTTTTTAATGCAAATAATCTCACAGCTTTCTGTAAAGGTTTTAATGGATCAAAACTAAAATAGACTTGCAAAAAATTGCAATTTTTCAAGCTAGTATCTACTCAGGCTTGCGGCCTTTTATTTTCCTTATTTGTATTATTTCCTAATTAATATTTTAAGTTAGGGGAATGACTCATGCCAATTAAGCTCATTCCGAATGAGCTTATTACTAGCTTGAAAAGCTAGTTATGAAATCAGTATGTTAGTCTGTTCGTCTGTCTGTCCGTCTGTCCGTTTCCGCGATAACTCAAAACGGCCTTAACAGATTGCAAAAAAAAATTTGCAGGCTTATTGAACGCAATTGTGGAATCAGCTGTATAGTTTTTCAGCAATATTGGACTAACGGTTAAGCCGTTAGAAGTGACCGTTAGAAAATTTTAAATTGCAACATAGGGCATATCATTCGAACGGGAATAACTTGTAGACAAAGAATATGCGAATAATTTTTGCAAATTTACAAATATTTTTTGCAAAAATCAATTTTTAGACAAAAAATATTTAAAAATCTTACAGCTTTCAGTATAAAGGTTTTAAAGGATATAGTCTAAAAGTTTAAAATAGTTGAAATAGACTTGCAAAAAGTTGCAACTTTTCAAGCTAGTGTCTAAGCAGGCTTGCGGCCTTTTATTCAAATTGGTTAATTAATTGGTTAATAAACCTGTAACGGATTTGAGTAAAAAAGACAAAAATTGAATTTATAAAAGTTTTAATGAATTTTTATGGGTTATGTAATTTTTTCTTACATAATTTCTGTGATCTACGACCACAATTACCCCAGAAACAGTATTTGGTTTCTCAATAGGAGCACTTAAAAACCTTCCTTTTTGTGTTCAAGCAGGTTTGAAACGGAAGGTGCAGATGTAAGGAGAAGATGCTAGAGTTGAACGTTTGTCGATGGATTGTATTTAAATTTTTAAGCTATTTCATTAGTTACAATTGTTAAAATAAAGCACGATTTTGAATGATTTCTGCTGCAAAATTAGACTAGAATAGGACAATTCAATATATTATTAATAGGTAATTAAACTATTGATAACTATTTTAAACGAATTTGAAATATAAATTGGAGCCCGGATTCTACTTCCTCGTCCTAGAATACCCCCGACCCCAGCCCCAGCAAGTATGGTTAACTATGTAAAAGTAAATGACGTGCAGCGTGCGCTGCAAAAAGCAAAGGAGTTTCATTGATAAAGCCTCATTTGCATATTAAACAAAGACGGAAAAACAGATTTGCATATTCTGTGTATTTCATCACCTCATTTAAAATCGTGTAGAATATTCGAGAAAGATTTTGAAGCTTCTAGAATGTTCCATGGAATTCTGGAAAGCTCCTTTCATTTGTTTCAATGGGAAATACAGAAAGACGTTCAATTATCATATGCACAGATGCATCTTACATGAGAAAGTGCAGCAAGTGCTCTATGCAAAAGCAAATGATATGCAGCGTGCACAGCAAGAGCAAACCAATTCCACCGCTCAAAGCTCATTTGCATGTTAAACAGAGAGAGAACGAGGATGCGAATTTGCATTTTCTGCAAATTGATGCAGCGGAACGTTCGAGAACGATTTGGAAATTTCTATAACGTTCGGTGGATGTCTAGAATATTCTCTTCAAACTCATTTGCATGTTAAACATAGCGGAGAATGAGGCAGATTTGCATAGTTTGCATATTTAATGAGCTCGAGTTCAAACCTGACTCCGGCATTTTTCAGCTTCTGAGATGAGCTTGACTGCTCGCTCGGATGAATTTTTAGCTCAATTTTTGCTCTCTCACCGAAAATTGGAAAAGAGAGAAGAGGGGACCTTTCTCAATTTTCATTTTCCCATTCAAAACTCCATCCAAAAATGAGAAGCACTGAAAAACGAACACACAGCATGCTACATCCTTTTATGCGTAATTTGATACGCTGCACAAGCACGACGCACATAGTAATGCTTAACTGCCGAAGCTGTGATAGATAGATTTACTTTGCTTTTGCAGTGCACATATAAAGATTTGGGGGAATTTTTTGGAGCGAGGAATACGTCCACGACTGCCACATTAATGAAAAATTGAATTTTACGCTTGACTTTCAAAGCATAATGCATAAGATTACGCATTTTACAATCCAATAATTTACTATTAAATCATTTTAGGTATGTATATAGTAATCTGATTGAACATGTTTCTAACACAGTTACTTTTGAATAAACTTTTCATTGTTTTTATTCATTACAAAATATTATTTTTTAAAAACTAAATTTACATTATGTTTAAATCTTTAAATTAATTAAATTAAAACAAATGTCGCGATACTGTTTAAAATAACGTCCAAAATTGTTAAAATGGTTTCATGCCTAAAAAACCTCACCGGTCCAAACGAATAGCCAACTTCAGAGCAACCGTTTAACTCCATTCTGTCCCTCTTCCACTTCAACTGAAATTTCCACTTATCTCTAAAACATTTCACATTTGTGTACACAATAGTCGCAAAGGTCCCGACAAACAAAAGCGTTAGAAAAACAACTCCTATAATAATATACGAAGTGCAATAAAAAACAAGCGGAATGTAATGATATAATCTTATCATAACAACACCGCATATGGTTGCCAAGCCAATCCCTGCGTATAAAATTGCCTGAATAAAAACGTTTATAATGGAGTTTATTATTTTCGTAAATATTTGAACGACCCTGTACAACCTTAATTTTAAATAAAAAACCTGTCTTTTTCTGAGATAGTTCCTATATAAATCAGTCTTCAAATTTGGCGCCGATTTTAAATTTTTTGAAAGTTTTTCCACCCTTTCCACAACAATAAAATAAAACAATAACAAATAAAATACCGTTGAACTTCCAAAGAACGCTACAAAGAAAAAATTCCACTGGAAATTAGTTTTACAAAAATTATCAAATAAAATTTCGTTTCAATTTTAAACAATTTAAGAATTTCCTTAGCAAGCAGTTGATTTGGTTCGTAGTCTCGAAGTAAAGGGACAAAAGTGAAAGTTATGGTGAAGGATGATATACTACAGGTAGCAAAGCAGTAAACAAACAGCTTTAGTTTGTCCAACCGGAAGTGCTTTCTTGTTTCCTCTAAGTTTTCCTCATTGCAATACGTTTGAAAGCATTTTATAGACTCTTCCACAGCGTATTTCCAGGTTCCTCCGTGTTTCCTTACAGAGTAATTGGCAGCAATTGAGAATGTCGAGGAAACAAAAGTGAATAAATAAAAGCCAAATTCCTCAGCTGTGGTCAGTTGACTACGGGAAGCTACCATCCAGGTTGCCAGCCTTGTCAATGAAAAGCCCCAACCGTAAATTAGCCACTTTTGGGAAATATTCCAAGCTTTTCTACTTAGCGGGAAAAATGACCTTTTCCATTGTAAAGCCGTAGGTTCAACTTTTACATTCTCTTCAATTGGAAATGTGATTATGTTTTCAAGGGCAAGTTGAAGTGTTAAACAAGCTTTTATAAATGCTGACATGCTGAAAGCTGAACCTTGTGGAGACAACGGATTAAAAATTTACAGTAATAATCTTGCTTGGTCGTACTTTCTTTTTGTAATTTTATCGCAAATTTGATAATTTTTAAAAGGCTTGAAAAATTTAAGCAATTGCAATAGACAAGCTCTTGTAGTCAATTTTGATTGTCCATTAATAAGTATTATCATGAAATATAAACGTTTTTTCGATCGTTGATAATTTTGGAGCAAATGACAGTAAAGAAATGAAAAGAGCATAGTTTTCTTCTAAAATCTGAATTTTAACTGACCTCATTTCAAACCTAATCCGGTATTTATGCAAAAAGATAGAATTGATTTTTTTTACATTTTTGCCATTTGAAGTATTTATCCCACCCATGAAAGCAGCATTGTCGTCTGTAATAGTTCAAATTTTTGCAAAATTCTGTTTTGGTTTGGTTCGTTGAAATAAACTTATCTAAAGTGGTTCAAGTGTATTTATTTCATTTTTTCAGTCCATGCAGTGGACGAAGTTGAACAATTTCAATTTCGTTTCCCTTCT
Organism: Lepidocyrtus fimetarius; assembly: GCA_036507315.1. NCBI lineage: Eukaryota > Metazoa > Arthropoda > Collembola > Entomobryomorpha > Entomobryidae > Lepidocyrtus > Lepidocyrtus fimetarius. Next base: position 11,615 of record JAANSO010002442.1, read on the forward strand.
TTGAAACGATTCAAAGCAAAAAACAGTAAAAACTGTACACTGAATCATTACCGAAACATAAACTTAATTTTAACCAAATACGAAATGAACCAAAGTCAGCCAACTAAACTGAACCATTTCATTTCAATTCTAGATCACCCGCGTGTCGTTCAGTTTGGTTCATTTCATATGATCCTGTATACGAGAAATGAAATGACACAAACGAACACTTGCTGAACTAAACTTAATGGGCGGCCCTTATTAAAAAAGCGGATTAAAATTGAAAAGAAATAAAAGGCTGCAAGTCTGCTTATACACTTGCTCGAAGTTTGCAAAAAAGCAAATTTGCATGCAAATTTTGTCATTATTCGGTTAATTACTTTTAATTTAATGTAATATTGATACTACTTTTTGTAATTTTGCAATTTTTGGCAAAACCAGTTTGTAAATTTGCCAAAATATTTGCATATTCTTTATCTGCAAGCTATCCCTTATGCGTTTTGACATTTTATAACGGTCACTTCCGCCGTTGTTATCGTTTAGTCAACATTGCTAAAACTATGCAATGCACGCTAAAAAGAATGGCTCTCTTTTTGCTTCAAGTCGGACTGCAACTGATTCAACAACATTTGAATTAGAAAAGCTTTAATGCATAAGGCTCAATGTAAAATTTGAAAACTCCACAGATTTTCACTGATAACGGCCAAACCGTTAAGGCATAATTTCTGAAAAAAATACACCTGTGTCCGAGGGCCTCCCTACAATCCTGCAAAACTTCGTTCAAATCTGTTTAGGCGTTTTTCAAGGGAACAGAGAGACAGACTAACACATCGATCTTATAACTTACTCTTGGAGGAAGTATTAAGGGGAGCTTTTTTAATCCTTCTTAAAAACTTAAAATTCCTTTAAAGTTGAAGGCTAAATGCTATCGCCGATTGAAATTTTGCCACGTGCTGGCTTTCTTTGGAAGTGGGCGTTCCAAGCTCTGTCTTTCACTACTCGTTTGTAGGTAGAAAATAGTTCGGTATGCAAATCCTCTTATTTTAGGAAAAGGTCAAAAGTTTTCCTAGTTGCCTTAGCAGAAATGTGTAAACTTAAAAGGCATTCTATTTTTAAAGAAATTAGAAATAAGGAAGGATTAAAAATCCGTTGAATCATTTCCTTTAAATTGTATTGCAAAATCTATTCCATCTTCTACGCTTCTTTTCTTTGTCATCGTCATTCGGATAATTATAGCCGGGGGACTAACCGAAAAAGTATATCTTCCAATAATGCCCTGCTCTTTTTGACAGAAGCACTGCAGAACACTAATTCTAACAGTTCAATGTGTAAATTTCAAGTGCTTTTATATTCTATTGCAAGTTCTGTTTGAAGATTAATATCTAAATTATTCATATCAGATTGCATAGTTGCAAAGACGTAAATTGATGTGCGCATCATTCTCAAATTAATACAAATGTCGCAATATTATTTAAAATAAAAGGCAGCAAGCCTGCTTAGACACTTGCTCGAAGTTTGCAAAAACACAAAATTATATGCAAATTTGCACTTTTTTCTGTTAAATTCTGTTAATACTCTAATACATCAATACTATTTAATTTTTTGTGATTATGGAAATTTTTTGCAAAACCCGTTTGTCAATTTGCAAAAATATTTACATATTCTTTGTCTGCTAGTTGCTGCCGCTCGAATGATATGCTACATGCCATAGGTTTTAAATTGAAATTTTATAACGGTCACTTCCACCGTTGTAACCGTTTGGTCAAAAAAGCTAAAAACTTTGTAGTTTGAGCCATAAAGTTTATCTGTGCCAATAAGTTTTACTTCAAATGCTTGAACAATCTTTAGATTATAAAGGCTTTAATGCATAAGGTTCAA
>JAANSO010002443.1:0-13466 GCA_036507315.1 Lepidocyrtus fimetarius
GCTTCTTTCTCCTTAGCTTCCTTTTCTGCTTTTTCTTTTGCTTCCTTCTCTGCTTTCAATTTCGCTTCTTTCTCCTTAGCTTCCTTTTCTGCTTGCTCTTTTGCTTCCTTCTCAGCTTTCAATTTCGCTTCTTTCTCCTTAGCCTCCTTCGCCGCTTTTTCTTGAGCTTCCTTTTCTGCTTTTATTTTTGAGTCTTTCTCCTTAGCCTCCTTTTCTGCTTTCACCTTCGCTTCTTTTTCCTTAACCTCAGCTTTCTCCAAGGCATCTTGCTCCGCCTTTTCTTTGGCTTCCTTCTCAGCTTTTGCCTTTTCTTCTTTCGGTTTAGCTTTCATCTCTGCGTTCTCTTTTTCATCCTTCTCCGCTTTTTCCTTGGCTTCCTTTTCTAATTTTAATTTTTCTTCCTTTTCCTTTCCTTCATTTTCTGGTGTAAGTATAGCCCCTTCTGTCTTTTCTTTGCTCCCTTTCTCGTCAATTTCCTTTGTTTCTTTTTTATTGGATTGTTCCAGTTTCATCAAAGCCTCCATTTTAGTTTTTTCATTAGCATCTTTTTCAGCCGATTCTTTTACTTCTTTTTCATTAGCTCCCTTTCCTACTTTTTCTTCTGGTACTTTTTCTACTATTATATTTGCTTCTTTTTGCCTGCTACTTGTATCTTTCTCTGCATTATCTGTGCCTTCAGATTTATTTTCTGTTCTTTGCTTATCATTCTTTTGTTTTACTTCTTTCTCACCCTTTAATGTATCTCTTTCGTTTGAATCTTTAAATGGTTTTTCTTGTTTTTCAATAAGTACAGGTTCATTTTTCGATAAATCACATTCCTTTTGCTCTGTTGGTTGGGTAAGCATTACGCCGGTTCCAGATAATGGAGCTTGTTGACCCTCTGTTATAATGTCTGTCTTTCCCTTTTCCTTTTTCTGCAACGTTGGTATTTCTTCGTTGTGGCTGTTGTCTGACTCCGGTACTAGCTGAGTTGAGCCAACATCTTGTATAACCCTTTCCATTGAAAGCTCTTGTATGCTATTTTTCTTTGTCGTTTGAGTTTGATTAACATCTCTACTATATGATTCTGGTGGCTCTTCCCTATTGGTATGCTCATTTGCTTGATCAGCGCCCTCAATATTTTCAGAATCTAAAATTTCCATAAAATATTAGCTTACAGACCAAACCTTTGTTTTGCAATTCATAAACTTTTTAACATTAAAAATGCTTGAAAATTAGTTCTGCTTGTTAAACACTTTAGCTAGCGCTTACTTTATGGTTACTCTTGAGCATCGATTTATTAGTACGCTTAAAAAGCATCAATTATCAATGTTTTTGAGCTTTTTTGTACAGCCAACTTACATAACTCGCCTTTAAGATAAACGGTTTCTTGTTCATCTTTTTGGTTGCTGGTTATCGAAGATGTAGGACTTGATACGTCTGTGTTCAGAGATTCTTTTTTAACTAATGATTTTTTTGTTTCATTTTTTCCTACATTTTTAATTTCTTCGTGTGCAACCTGTAGATTTGCTTGTGGAGCTGTTTGCAAACTACCGCTTTCAACTTTTTCCGCTGCAATTGTAAGAGACTCGACATCAGAAAATGTATCCGCAGCTTCCAAAACCATTTCCGCCATTTCAATTCCAATAAATTTTTCTCCTCCAAAAACATTAACCTCGTCTGCGGTTGTTGCTGCTTGATTATTTTGTATTTTGCTTAAGTCACCTACATTGGAAAAAGGATTGACTAGATAACCTTCTGCGCCTTCATCAGCGACAATTTCAATATCATCAATAGCAGTTTCTCTTAGACTGTGGCTTCCCAAACTTTCCATGTTTTCCAACAGTAATGAAGAAGTTTCTTGCATAGCCCCAAATGCTCTCTTGTCTTCAAAAACTTCCTTGGCTACATTTTTATTACTGCGACTTTCATCAGTTTTATGGTCAAACCCGTCAAGCAATTCCCCGGTTATGATTTTTTCTCCCATTAACTTCTCAAATTCTTCAAGTTTTTCTAATCGTTCACTCATGGCTTCAATTTCACTTTTTATACTTGCCCGTTTTAAACCTTCGCTTTCTGCGCTTAAATACTGACTTGTACCACTTTGCTCACCAAACATTTCGAGCTCCTGTGGAGTTACATCCCGTCCACGGCTGTGGTCATCCTTCTCAGAACGTCGTTTCTTTTCGCTAGATTTCCTGGACAGGGATCCCGAATGTCTTCGTTTATCTCGTAACGAGCCCGGTCTGCTGTCTTTTCCAAATAGCGTACTCAGGTAAATCACTGGCTGCCGATAATTCCATTGGACTTTCAAATGATGCTGAAAATTCGTCATCGTTATAATCTGCATCGGTTGGATCATCTCTAAGTACCCCGTCGATCGGAGCCGACTTAGCAGTGTCAAACGGATCGTCCGTTACATCTATAACAACTGCTTCCATTACAATATTACCCGAAGTTGATGTCTCCTTAACAAATCGCAATGAAGGGAGTGGAATTACATTGTGTTCTGTCAAACCCAATACAGTTTTATGTGAGACCAATATTTTCACATAAGAATGTTGTATTTTAAAATGTATTTTTACATAAAAGAGCGGCTTACCGGATATATACTCCGAATATTCATTGGCAAACATTTCAATAATTGCTCTAGCGTCGTTTTCCGTAAGGTCCGGCGTCTCATACAAACTTACACTAACGTCTTTGCCATCGATACTTACACTAACATCTCTAGCCCCACCAATATCTTCATCAAGGGATTTGGGAACCATTGGTGGCGTTTCATATACACTCAGCATTTGAGACGTTCGTTCTTCCATTATAGTGCTTAGAGAAGGATCTCGGGTAACGTTGTTCGGTCGAACAGATTGTTGTTGTTGCTGCTGCTGTTCCTTTTCTAGCTTGTCTTCAAAACCTAAAAGAGCTGCGCTGGAGCTCACTTCTCCCATGCAGTTCTTTGCCACACACATGTACGTCCCTAGACAACAAGTTCCATCCGCCCCAGAAATTATTCGATGAATATCTCCCGCTTTTAGTTCGACTCCATCTTTGTACCATTTCAAAATTGGGACCTAAAATTAAATAGTTTGGAATTGTGAATTTAATCATTTAACAAAATTGCAACTATGAACTTAATGGCGCAACATACGGGAACTCCAATGACTTTGCATTCTAAATTGACAGTTCCTTCTTCGCTGAGAACAGCCCGCAAACTCTCCAAAAACTTGGGTTTCTTGTATCCTGCAGGAATACTTAGTTTAACGCCAGCACATGTGATGCTGTGTCCATACTCGTTGCTGGCTGTACATTTCCATTCAGCTTGGTCCTCAAATTCAAGCTCCTTTATAACTAATGTACGGTTACCCCTCTCTCTTTTCTCACTATATTTGCTTTCATTCTCATTATCAATCTCAATCACAGTCCCATCTCTAACCCACTGAATTGCTGCATTGGGATCGTTTACCTCAACATTCAATTCACATGGCTCTCCGATCTTTAGTTCTAATGATTTTAACCCAACAATGAACTTTGGAGGTCGTCTAGACCCTACTCCTTCGGCGATTAGTTGCTTTCGTTCGTCATCGCTTAGCTGGTGCTGAATGTCTTCAAGTGTGAGCTCCGTGGATGATTCTGCGTCGCCCATACAGTTATGTGCAATACAACTGTAGCGACCAACTAGACAGTTTAAAATGGAAAATATTAAAAAGGAATTGGGAAGAGCATCTAGATTGAAATCCTAAAACATTAGAAACTACATACGTGAATTTGCTCCGCTCAATTGGTAAACGTCTCCAGGCTTTAGCTCATATCCGTCCTTGAACCAATGCAAAATTGGAGTAGGAAATCCACAAACTTTGCATTCAAAGCTAACCAAACCTTCTTCTGTGAGAATGGCTTTCAGGTCTTCTAAGAATTTTGGCTTTCGGTAATTTCTAGGAACAAGAATACTTAAAATACAACTGCTTGCAACCTTTTCCTTTTCTGAACTTATTTCGCAAATCCATTCTCCATCGTCCTGAATTTCAACTGGGTTTAGATATAATGAGCAAACATTTCCTTCGGTCCTTTGTATAACTCTCTCTGATTTAGATGAGGGATGGGATTTATTATACCACACTACTTTGTATGATTCTTCAAGATGATTACTCAGGGAAACTTGAAGATTTAGACGTTCTCCAACTCTTACTCTTGAATCCTGCAATGGATAAAGAATTTGAAGCTGCTTTCCACTTGCAGAAGATGGATCGTTCATATGAACTCGGGAGGACGATGTAACAGACCCCATGCAGTTTGTTGCTTCACAAGTATAAACCTATTACATATTAAAAAATATCAGAGTATTTTTATATTTTTTTATAGATTAATGCAAATGAAAGTGTAGCTTGTAGCTAAATTTTAAATTACCCCGAGGGACGAGGGGTCGCCTCTTAATGCAAAAATATCACCAGCCTTTATCTCCACGCCGTCTTTGTACCATTTTAAAAGAGGTGTAGGCGTTCCAATCACCTAAATTTATTTTGAACTTGCAATTCAGGAAGATACTTTAATTAATTAATTTTCTATACCTTTTCATATTTTTGTTTACCTTGCATTCGAGAGAAACTGTTCCGGCTTCGGTGAGTAGAGCTCGTAGCCCTTCCACAAATTCTGGTGCACGATACGACTTTGGAACTAATAAAAATATCACAGCATCAGTAACGCTCTATGTTAATTGCATATACATATGCTAATAATATATTTTGTCAATAACGATTTCACCACACATACCCATAACTTTAACTTGACAAGTACAACTTGTCCTTCCCCTAAAGTTTTCAGCAGTGCACACCCATTTTCCTTCATCGTCAGTAATTACCGGAAAAATATCAAGATAATGAAATCTTCCCTCAGAAGTCTGTTGAATTCGTGGGATTGATTGCTCTAATGGGAAAGTGATTTTTTGATCGTTTCGAAACCACGAAACCTATTTAAGTACAAAAATTATGTAACAAATCTACATTAAATTGCATTTTGTGATGCATTAAATTTCTTTCTTGTTTTGTAGAATCGACCTTCAAAATTTCTTCTCCACTTTCCCCAAGTTTTGGATCAATTTCAACCAGTAGCCTGGTCCTTGTTCCAACTTTAACTGCAACATCGCTCATTTCCCGGAGAAATTCTGGAGTGCCTCCACTCCCGTCTTCTTTTCCTATCGTCATCTTTTTTGCCTTTTTACGTGATGCGGGTTTCGGGGGCTCTTTCAAATCTTCTTCTATTAAATCATCCACACCAAACTCAATTGTGCTTAATCTATGCTGTCCACCAGTTACAGAGCTAGCATTTTTACTTTCGATTGAGCTAGCGTTGCTACCAAGTCTCCTTCGTTTTGTTCTAGGGGGAGGAGTAACGGGGACAGGGACACTAGTTTCTCTTTCAAGCGACCAAAATCGTTTTTCGTGGGCTTCCGCAAAAACGCCAGACTCTTTTCGCTCTTCTTTAAAACCTAACTGTTCACTAGTTACTTATCTTTCAAGCGACCAAAATCGTTTTTCGTGGGCTTCTGCAAAAACGCCAGACTCCTTTCGCTCTTCTTTAAAACCTAACTGTTCACTAGTTACTTCACCTTTGGGGAATTCACCACCACTAAATCCTGCACTAGTACTTTCACTTCGACTTTGTCCACTTGAAATATCACCGCTGCTTTCAAAAAATCCGCTAGATCCAAACTTTCTTCCCCTTCTTTCTTCTATTCCAGAACTTTCTCCTAAAATTTCAGAAAATCCCTTTTCTCTGTCTGAACTTTTTATCTCACTGATGCCCAATGGATAAAAGCTGCTATTTGAGGCTCTAAATTCGTACTCTTTTGTGGAGCCTAAGCTACTACCAAATTCTGGCGGAGAAAGTACGGTGGACTGTGTGCGTCGTATTTGTTGTGGCGAGGATGGATAAGGCGAATGACGTCCTGAAACCTGAGACTGGGGTCGGGATGGGTTGGATAAAGCTGTTCCGGTACGGCTTAAAGTTGCATAGCGATCAAGCAATGTTGTTGAAGTTTCAGATTTTTCAAGGAATAATTGACGGCGGATCCTTAGTCGCACAGAAAAGAAAAAGGGGATAACCAATGAAATATATCAAAGGTAAAAACATATAGTTTTCTTTACGTTTCGTTTTTCTTTTCTTACCTCTCCTCTTTATCAGTTTTACTGCATTTAGCTCCCATTTAACATACAAAAGTCAGCAACGATCTCGCCATTCAATTATTCATGCTGATTAAAAACTGCGTCATACCACCATAGTACACAAATACCTGAATAAACTTTCACAAAAAAGGACCCAATTAATCATATAACCTCCCCAATGTAAACTCCCAAACCTTAATCAGCCTAAAAATATATTTTTAATCATCTATTTATTCACTTGAGCCTCACCAATTATTGTTATTTTCCTGATTAAAATAAATAAATTCCTGTGCACACATATAAAATTTTATATGGCGAATCGCCACGAAGCCAAACACCAAGCCCAACTATTGTCTCGTTTTCGTCGTTCTTTTTCGTATTTATTTTCTTTCCATATATACAAAAAACCAACAGTGAAGGCAAAATGATGCGATGGGAAAGGGGGAAAGAGGAAGATCAAAATCGCAATGGAAATAACACGCGAGCAGCAACAGTTCCAACAGCACAGTGATTAGGATTATACACATTATTTGAAAACATCTTTGCGTTGGCTGTTTAGAAACAGTAAACAAGCATGGCTGTGTGTTATCATTAAATTAGCTTTTAAGATGACTTGCTCTATGTATGAAAAGAAAATTTGAAAGGGATGATGATATTAAGAAAGAGTTCTTGTATATTGGCTGCATTTTGAAAAGTTTTAGATTCAGATTTATATAAACTTTTTGCGATTTCATATGCCATGCCAAATCTGAGCGTTTATGTATGTGGTGAAATCAAAACAGACTTTGAGCAACAGATCTAAAAATAGGTCAGATCATTCTTTCTTCCATTTCATTACTACATAAGTAATAATAGTTGTCGGAACGGTTGGAACGTAGCTTTCCTCTAACCACGAGAAAAAGGACCGTCATCTATTTTTATACCATCCAGGTTTATGTAATAACAGCGTGAGCATTTTAAATGCCAGATAGAGAAGGACTTTTTCTTCATCATCATTTTCACCACTTTTTTCTGCTTGCAAGGTCTGACCTAATTTCTTTCTGTAAGATGAGAAGATATACTATTTCTCTTTTTTACACTAATTATATGAAGTATAAATATGAGGAGAAGGATGCAAAAGACACAAAGAAAGAGTCAATTTCGGTCTATTGCTTTTCCCAGTCTAGTTTGTTAAAATTCCAATTGATTTATATTGGATACCTAATTATGGATGAATGCGTATAAAAAATCTTTGGTGGATCTGGTTTTCGTCTTTTCACAAAAAAAACCAACGGAGATATTTTTTAATTTATTTAAAATTTGATAATAAAGAAATGAACACACGCAACCACAACTAAACAAAGTAGAGCTAAATATAACGAATCGACAAAGAATAGCATAGGACTGAGCATTAGATAAAACGCTCCATTAAAAAGGTAATTCATGAAAGGTGAAATTTCACGATCATTCTCTTCGGCTAATTTCAAACTGCGACTGATGATTGGTGTTGAAGGCCTAGAGCTATCTCCTCCTGAAGGTGGTGTTTCTGGTCTTAATTGGGAGGCTACAGAGTCTATGAACTCCTTCGCTGTTGACTGGAATATCTGATTTCGGATTTCTGAAATGTCGAGTGAAATATGATCCTCGTCTCTTGGATCTGGTGACGTGGGACGAGTGGGGGTGGTAGTGGATTGACTTGAGTAAATAGAATTACGCGATGACGACAATGAAGGCGATTTTGGCATTGACACTCTCTCATAGTATATTGACATTGTAGGACGGTAGGATGGTGGAGACGTGGATAGTGGTGGTGGTGGTGGAGGAGGAGGAGATGTGGGCTTCCCTTCCATTGCAGATTCTTCTTGTACAGGTGTAAGGAGAAATAAGCGATCAATTGATAAAGAGCGGCGGGACTCAGAGTAGGAAGATGAGCGTTGATGGTGGTGAGAATGTGGAAGAGGCTGTTGTTGACTATTTGGTATTAATGACATCTGATAATTCAACAGTTCCGAATCCATTTCTTCATCAAATGACGCTGTTGTTGATGTAGCTTGCAAAGGAAGTTGCGAATCGATGTTTTCTTCAATAACATCTTGTTTGGNAACAGTTCCGAATCCATTTCTTCATCAAATGACGCTGTTGTTGATGTAGCTTGCAAAGGAAGTTGCGAATCGATGTTTTCTTCAATAACATCTTGTTTGGGCTGCTCAGAAAAGTTATTTTGACTGCTTTTTTGTTTTTCATTTCTGTTTTGAATTTTCTCAAGGTTCACCTCTACCTCAAGATTTTCAACGACAACATCTTCAACAACATAGCTATCTTGAATCTCAACCGATGTACTGATCGTTTGGGGTTTGGAGTTATTATCACAGAGTTTAAAAGGTACATTGAAGGTTTTGTTTTCAACCTGAGGCAAAATATTTTGTGGATCTTGGTGCTCTGACTGGTGCTCAGTTACTATCTCAGAAAATTTTAACTCTCCAGGTCCTAGATCAACTTTATCATGGTCAATCTGAATTTCATTATCCGGTACTTTCATGTCTTTTATATTTTCAATTGAAGTATCCGGTTCTCTTGGCTCTGACTCGTCTGAGGGCATCTGCGATTGGTTAATTTCACGTTGATTTTCGATATTAGAAGTTTCTTCAAAATTGTGTTTGGGTATTACATCTCCCTGTTTGTACTCTTCTGTAGTTTCTTCTTTTCCTGAACTTGTCTGTTGCTGTGAATGTAATGAATCTACATCCATGCATATCTTAACAGGTAGACTTTCCCTTAATTTAGAAATCTCATTGTCCCGTTCCTCATTTCGAAGAGTTTCTTCGTCTTTATCAAGCACCAGTTGCTGCAAAGATTGTTGACTTGGAGAAGGAATTTCTTCTGTCTGAGAAATAATTTCTGTTGGCTTATCGATAGTTTCAATGTCAAATGTATTTTCCCCGGACTTGAACTCAATTTGAGTTTGTTCTTCTGGGAAACCGAGACTTTGAACCAATCCTCCTTCACTGTCCTCTTCGACAATATCAAACTTTTGGAGTTGAAGAATGGAGGAAGAAACTTCTTCAGTTTCTGCTTTTATGTTTCTTGATTGTCTCTCCATTTCAAATTCGTTGTCCATTTCGTCCTCGTAATAAAATGTGGAGCTTTCTTCTACATCTTCCGGTTTATGGTGGGACATATCTTGAAATGTTTCATCATAATCATTACAAGGCTCTTGAATTGAAATTGTCTCGAGTTTTGTTGGTTCCGATTCTTCACATTGATCTTTGCCTTGGAAAATTTCGGTTTCTTTTCGCATTTGCTGTTCTAATTTTAAATCCAAATCTACTTCATCATCGTAGTAAAAAGCGCCGTCGTCCTCTTCTTCCCTAACAATATTTCTTTCAACTTTTTCTTTCATTTGTCTTTGTGGGCTATCTTCAATCGTCTGTTCTATCATGTCCGTTTTCTTTTCATCCTCTTGCTGCATTTCAGGTCCCTCCTGGTCTCTCTTTTTACATATTTCAGCTTGTAGGCGATCTTCTTGAATTTGAAGTTGCATTTCCTCTTCGTCCTCATAATAAAATCTGCTGTCCTCTTCTATTTGATGCTTTTCCTGTTTCTCAAAACGTTCAGTCATTATTTCACTGGCGCTAATGATTTCTTGAGGTCATTTCATTTTCCTTGTTTTCTGGGTTTGGAATTTCATCTGGACGTTCAACTTTTTCTTCATATGTGCAAACTTCCGCTTCCGCACGTTCCTGTTCTTGCTGAAGCTCTAACTCTTCCTCGTCATCGTAATAAAATGTACTGTCTTCATCTCGACGTGAAAAACTTTCTCCTCTGACTTGTCTATCAATTCTTTCCCCTTCCTGCAGAATATGCTCGTCTGAATTTTCCTCTTCTGGTAAGTACCCGTCGTCGTCACTAGCACCTTCTTCCATGATTTCCCCTAATCGACTATACCCAGCTTCATAATCATGCTCAAGTTCTTCTCCAAACTCTTCTTCGTCTTCTTCTTCCATGCCTGTAAGCCTTTCTTTAACTTCGCTGAAATCTCCGGGAAACTGCTTATCCCGTTCACTTCCATCTTCGAAGCTAAATTCTTCGTCGGTGTCACCAAAGCTTACAGCTAGCTTGCCTCTTCCATGTTTATCAGAATGACTGCCACTTTTATATGCTTCCTCTGCTGAACCAATCCCATCCATATCCTCTCCGCCGTAACTGTAATCTTCTTCTGTGGTGTCTTCTCCACCAACACCCCCTTTCATTATGAAACTCCCTGCTCGCATTTTCAGCACAGAATCTGGTATCCAAGTGTCAAAGTTTGTTTCAGATTTAGAATGTTCCAGCCCTTCTCTCCTTTCCCAACTACTTTCACCACCAGTTCCGCTCATCATTAAAAAAATGTCGGGATTAGAAATGAAGCGATTGGGAACAATAGAAACAGGTGGCAAGCTTCTTCTTTTCCTCTGCTCTTGTTCTTCCTTCTCATCAACTTCTTTAACGGACGAATTACCTGGCACAGCGCTCCCTTCTTCTTCAATATTAAAGCCACCCTCCACCACTTCTCTGCTGCCACTCTGTACAGGATGAATAAGATCATATGGGAGAGTAGAAAAGGATCGTTTAGAACCAGAGCTCGCCTTACTCCCTTCCAAGCCTTTCACTATCTTTGCTTCTTCTTCCGCATTAAACTCTCGGAAAGTAAAAGGCTTCGGATCAATTAACGTTATTTTATTAAAAACGGTATTACTATTTTCCTCACCCTCTGGCTCCCTTTCCTCTGTACCACCACCACCGATTGCACCTACACCACACCCCGCTACTACTGGCTCCTTCTACTGCCCCTTCAGGAACGACCATGCTACTCCTTCCAGAGTCCCTACTTGTGGTTCCTCCTTTTGCACCACCAACAACATTTTCTGTACTGGAATATCTGCTACTCAACGAACGCAAGCTCGAGCCAACTGCTTTATTTCGGCTTGAAGCTTTCATGGCAATGTAATCAGTAAAACGATCCGTCAGAAAAGTTCTAGAACCGCTGCTACTCCGCACACCTTGTTGGGCAGAGGGTCGGTACGGATCTCGACCACGTCTGGAGTCTCCTCCCATGAAATCAGTATTGTCCATTCGTCTTCCAACTCCAGCTACTTCACTTTGAGCTCTTTCAAATGGTTCTCGATGCCTGGTTGGATCTTCTTCGATTCTTCTGCTTCCAACAAGCCTCTCCGATTGAATACTGGAAAGCCCTAATAGAAGCTTCTGTTTCGGGCAAGTCTTCAGCGTAACTAGGCTCCTCTTCAACATCTAGGCTCTCACTTCTCCCGGTTCCTCCAGATTTTCCACTCACCCCACTATCCTGTCTGCTTACCATTCCCCTTTTCTTATCTTCTTCGTATTCTTCACGCAGCTTGTCAAAGTCATATTCGAATTCTTCATCCTCCTCATCTTCGAGATCATCAAATAGTGTGTCATTTTTCAAAGCTTCTTTTACTTTGCGTAACTCTGGAATCCTCTTCAGGCTCCTCTTCATCATGTGGCACGTGTAAAGATGCAGGTTCCGCTCCACTACTTTCACTTAGCCCGTAATAATAATCAATCTCATTAGCTGCTGCGCTCTTAATAATTTCGGAACGGCTGTACAGTTTTCTAGGCGAATCGGGAGGTTGGATTGTTGTTTGAAATTGTGCTGAAAATGTGGTTGGCGATAGCGAAAGTTGAGGCGGAGGTGCTTTTTGTGGATGTAAGTGGCGCCTAGGGGGAATGGGAACCGGTCCAGTCTCCTCAACATCAGCCCTTGCTAGTTTTTCCATTTGTGTCGATGGGTCATCATTTAATGTTGTAAAATCTAAACTCTGTATAGTTGTTCGTACTATTGGTCTTGGAGACGGACTTCTTTCCACAGTAATATTCATTGGGAGAGGAGAATAGTTTTGAGCATCTGAGGATATATGAATTTCTGGAGATTTTTTGGAAATTTCAGGCAAACGTCTTGGAAAATCTGGAGACTTTCTTTCAACAATTTCTGGTGGTCGAAGCACATCTTCACCAAATTCATCATCTTCGTCGTCGGGGAGTAAAATTACTTGTGGTTGGAAGCTTACACTAAGGAATTTGTTGGATGGTGAAGGTGATCGGGATATTTTTGGAACATTTAGATCAAGATCTAAATGAACTGGGCTCTTTGACCGTTGGTATATGGCTGCAAATACAAATATAAACGAGATGTATATTAACGAAGGGCCATAGTAGCATTTTAATTTTACGAATATATAATAATGACATAGATTCGACAGAAAGTACAAGACAGAGCACAAGACATTAAACATTCATAAACTGGCTATTAAATAAATTCATGCTAGACAGGATTTTCCAAAAAAAAAACTCAACAAGCAATGCCAGACAATCCATTCATCAGATTTTACCAAATGAATTAGCTTTCATTGTACTCCTGACAAAGTAACAACTTGTGGCTGTAACTTTACCCGGAGTAACTTGCATTCAGGCGAAGGAGGTCGAAATTTACCTTCCCAAATGTAATTTAAAGTTCAAAATATTATTAAAATTATGCAAACTTTGACGTATATTAAAAAGATAATTAAAAGAGAAATAAATTTGACCGAATTGGAAGTTTTTTGCTTTTCGATATCTATAAAACCAACTTTTTAAAAAATTTAGTGTGATAATTTTTAATGCATTGTGCAATTCTCGAAAAAAAACTATGCAATCAAATCATTGTTAACAGCATTCTAAATCCCAGCACTTACCTGAGTCACTCGCCCCAATATTAGATGTTGGTGTCATACTTTTCCCTTTCACCACCCCGCTTAAATCTGTCATAGTACTTGTGGACACCCGCATTAATTGAAGCAGTACTTCCTCGGTCAAACTTTCTCCTAGGCGGAGTCGGTCTGTTTTGATCACCCGTACCTGGTTCTTCTTCCTCTATTGGAATAGCTTCCTCCTCCTCTTCTTCAACAGTTGTCATTAACAGTCTTTGGAAGAAAATGTAGTGATATTTTATTTTTCCAACAAATTCAGAGCAATAATGTTTAGTTATTTATGCATTAGTTATTTATAACATACCCTGCGGCATCGCCATCTCCAGTAACCGATCTCAACGTACTAGCAAGGTCTGTAATAAGTAGCTCCACACTTTCTTCGCTTGGCTCACTTACTCCGTATAGATTCTCTGCTTTCACCCGAAATTTGTATTTTGAGCCGGGGATTAGATCACGAATTTTTGTGTAAGGATTTTTTGTTGTACATGCCTTCAGCCATACTCCCCACTCGGACTATATAAAAATAGAGATATGTCAAAAGTGCAAGAAATGCTAAATTTTGTAACGTGAATGGAAATCTGACAAT
>JAANSO010002444.1:0-13462 GCA_036507315.1 Lepidocyrtus fimetarius
GTGTTTGTATTAATAATGAGTATTGTAAGATTGGTAAATAACGGCCGAAGGGCGCAAAAATTTGACATAATATTCTCCTAAGGGTAGCAAAAATTACAATTGAAGTGCAAAATGACTCAAATTACTTTGTAAAATACTTGCTTTGATAACTTCAATCGTCATTCCGTTATGCCTGGAATTTAAGGGCCCGGCCCCTTCGGGGCCCGGCCCTGGTCAAACCGACCACCTCAAGCCACCCGTACGGGGGCACTGCGCACAACCACACTGTAATATGATAATGTGTAACCCTAAAAGAATCGAAGGAAAGAAGAAGAAGAAAAATTATGAATCTTTTTTTCTCACTCTGTAAATCTGACGAAGGAGAAAGAATGAAAAAGATGATGATACGATGAGTACACCGCCCATTACGAGTTTACTTACGCTGGATCCCAAGAATGTATTTATACAAGCGATGTTTAAAAAACTGCACTTCGTCATCATCACCACCACTAGGATGGACTTTAGAATTATTTTGAATCTTCAGTCTTTATATATTTTCGGTCATAATCGTCGTCATGATCTTCTCTGTACTCATGCACGGCGTGAAAATGATTACTGACTGGGGAGAGAGTAACAGCGGACAATAATACTAGCCTGGCTATTTTCATTTTTATAATATGCTGTAAGTTAATGAAGCTGAAATGTTCGATCAACTCATCAAATCATATTTTAGATTTTTATCACAGTTCATGTACTTACAAGTCGATAATGATTTGATTACTCCAGGTAAACACGGTGCCAGCATTAGTTGATGTCTTTTGTGCAGATTTATTCCTAGATTTAAAAAAACTTCTGTAAAACATGAAAGAAGAGAAAAAGATTGGACAAGGGGAGAGGATATTGATGATAATGATAGGAAAAGTTGTGAAACAAACTTATAAAACCTGGCATGCCAGGAGACCGGGGTTATGAGCGACAATGATATAGTCACAGTCATAACATGGTATACAGGATGAACGATATATCACTTCTTTTTCACTGTTTACTAAAAACAGAATTTAAAACCTCTGCACATAATTCCCGTTGTCATTTGTAAAGAAAATAAATTTTATTGATGCTCTTTCACACATAAGGGCAAGATGTATAATTTACGTAATAATAATAGCAAATATATTCAAGATTTTCATTGGAGTCACTCAGTTCTGGATTTTAGTTTTTTATGTACTTTGTGTGAATTTTCAACTACGGAAGCCTGTTGCTGGTTTGCTGTTGATTAAGTTTCAGCTGAGCTCTATCGGCTACCACTTTTACTGCATGAAAATAATGATGCTGATGATGATTAGCAAAAGCAAGAAACTGTCTAGCCTAATGCATAAATGACTTAAACTTAGTTTTCTTCTCCTTTCATAATACAAAAAAGTTTTAAAACATTATTCTCGTATTATTGCTGATTGCTCGTGGTGTGGTTGTTGCTTGGTTATTAATATTCACGGGAACAAGTGTCCCTCTTGTTAAAGTGGTTGATTGCTGCTCAGGCAGACATTCACTTTTGAGAGCTTTGAAAATGCATGATTACTTGTACTCATACTGTGAACGTGTACAGTAAGTTGGTGCTAGTCTTTGCTAATGAAATGTGAATAAAATAAACTAAAGCTCTCTTGTACAGAAGTCGAGAGTGGGTATGTTAAGGAAATGCCGGTCATAAATTATGTGGCCAAACATAATATAAAGTGAGTTTTTACCTGCCACCACGACGGATAGGCAATGAGCTTGAGAGTTCACACTCACATTCATGTCAAATAGTAGTAGGGTTGGCAAGTTTCGGACAGAAGAAGTTCAGAAAAGACAGCAACAATGCAAGAAAAAGAAAACGGAATTGTCTTCATCGTCGTTGCATATTTTAAGCTTTAAAGTTTTATGTTTCAGTTGATGGGGTATTGAGGCGGGTCTTGATGAGCATATCTTATTCTTGGAACGGCTACCTTCCTTATTCTCCATCCATTATATCATTTAGAATATGGATTATAATTGTTATTATTATTACCTCCACCACCACATATTATTAGATGTTTCTGCACATTTATTACTTATTACTGTACAAATCATTTCTCTTCGTTTATCGTTTGTTTCTTTTCGTCGAGGATTCTGCTTCCACTGCAGTTTTGTGATGTGTCCCTAAAGGTATAAATAAAATTGTATAGAGGAAGAGAAAAGGATCGGCATTAACATCATCGTCATCATCATGATGGTCATTTTTTCCTTTTCAAAGCACTTCAAGTTTGGGGCGTGTATAATCTGCTAAAAGAAGGGTAGAGTTTATAGAAAAACATGAAGATATATAATGTCTGCGAGGCTTTTCTTTGCATATTTTTGAGATTTAAAAAGATGATGGCTTAGATAGAAATTTTGCACATCAGCAAAACTTTATTTTTTCCATGTAATACTGGATAGTCTGAGACGGTGACGGGAGGAGACGGGCAAAAGGGCTGATGTTGTTGTTGCTGCTGGTAGTAATCTGTTTCTTTTGCCACTATACCTATTTCTCTACAATTCTTCTGAACGTAATGATATGCAAGCAAGCCTTGTCCATCCGTTTGTAAGGATACTTAAATGATATGATAAAATCGAAAAAACATTTTTTAAGTTTTCTGCTGACTTGTCCTTGTCTCTTCTTTTCTGCTGCACACCTTTCTCATGATTATATAGTTGGCTTTAAGAAATTTTGCCTGTAAAGTGAAACTTGTAAAAAAAGTTGGGATTAAACAAGTTTGCAGAAATCCCTTGAAGGCTTTTAACACTGATAGGAGGATGCTGCTCCTTCTCATTATTCCTAATCCATTTTCCACACACACACACACCAACAATAGTAGCTTTTCACAATATTGATATGTTATTATGAGTGAATGAATTAATATTGCTTATTCCATAACATCAACGAGGTATACTGGGCCCAAGTAAAAAAACTAACTTGCTATTCACCCAGTACTTTTTACATTTCTGTTTATTTAACAAAAAATAAAATTCTCAGGATTTAAATCTGAATCCCTTTTATTTGGTTCATAAAAATGGAGTATAATTTACTGGAATTTCATTCCGTTGAATTTATTAACCCTTTTAAAATTAATTTTCTTTATTGATAATTCCAACAATAGCATTTCCAACGACTCGGTCTCCTTGATATTTTGTTCGTATAATTTCTAATCAATAATTGCAAAAACGTAAAGATAAATTTTATTTTGTATGGAATTCTGAAATGGAATTAAAGGTGATCAGAATCACCCATTGACCTGACTATTCTAGATGGGTAGAAAATGACATAAGAATGATATAATTGTCATGTCAGTTGACATAATTTCTGTAAGATTGTCAACCTTTTTGTTCATCATCCTCTCAATCAAATTTTGTGAAAAAGAGCGGCAATCTCGATGTTTGCTTATGATGATGGTTAGGTATGTAAAAAAGGCAAAGAAATCCATTCATCAACATTGTTAACGTGACATATGACAAGGCAGTTCCTTAAAAAATAGACTGGGACCAGACAAGGTTGGCAACTTTTTCATTTAAATATATTATCACGCTTGTACGCACATAACATTCAGAGCCATCATCAGTGTCACTACCGTTTAGTGAAGCTACTCATCATCATCATCGTAATCAATTGCTAACAAAAATGCGTAATGATGATGCGGGTGACAAGCCACGTTTTCTGCTACTATATCATGAATTGGACAGGAAGGTGACAAGAGGTGACACGACATTAGCTATTCATTATAATTTTTATATGCACATTGTTAGGGTAAAAAACATCATCATTTCTTTTCGTGCAATCACAATTTTGAAGCCACCCCCACCGGCTCGACAAAAATATTCCCATCATATCTTGTTCATTTACGACTTTAGCGAATTCGATCAATTTCAATTGTCATCGTCTTTATCATGACAATTGGAATTTCTTAAATTACTTCAAATCATGAGTGACTGAGCTAACTTGTTACCCTTTCTTTTTTAAAAACTGCTCATCATCCTCATGATAATCATATTCATGTACTGCTTGTCAGTAAAAAGAATCTACCGTCACGATTTCTCTCTTTTGATATTTGTCACGTATTTATATTAAAACAAAGTTCATTTTAGAGACAAAAAGGAAAAGCATTGTGAGGTGAGAGTGGTTTTCAGTGCATCATTTGAAAACTATTATTAATAGCTGGTCAATAAAAGAAAGAAGGATGTTCTTATTATTACTATTTTTATCATTTGAAAAAGGATTACCACGATGATAACGAGATTGGTTGCGTGATTGATTTGATAGAGAAGGAAAAGTAAAAATTTGAATAACAATTCTTTTAAGAATTGGGTAACGCTAATAACAATGATTTATAAGATATTATTTTATCGATTTTGATTTTTAAAATGACATGTTCTATTTTTTCTTACAGATTCCGAATAGACAATACAGATCATATAATTGATGTGAATCGGGATAATCTACCGTACGATCAAGTTAACATCATTTGTCCCGTGTACGCACCTGGGACGAAAGAGGAAGATGCAGAAAAATACATTATCTACAACGTAAGTTTATGTTTTATTATCTCGCTTTTAAGCTTTTTTGTTCTTGCTTGCTTTTCTGCTCAAAAATACATCCATATACTCACATTTTAAATATTATTCTCTTTGCGCTATCGTAATTTAAACAAAACTCTTTTTTACATCTTAAAGGATATTTTTTATTCATAAGAAAATAAAAGTAAGAATTAGAAAGAGTAAGAATATTTTCTTGAATGCGGTTATATTCTGTTAAGAAGATAAAGACAAAATTGCACAAAAAATGGGCTGTGACATGTGACAAGAATCCTTTTGTGAGAGGTAGTTTATATCGCCTGATTTGCATAAAAACGTCTTCTTAAATAAGATATAATACATAAATAAATAGTAAATAACAATTGAGCAACTACAAGGAATTTTTAAGATGACTAATAAAAGAAATGGCGATTTGTTCAACAACTTGAAATCATTATATCATTCACGTAATAAAATCTATGAATATTTCCTGCATTAGTCAACCACCATTTTACAGGCATTATTCTCGTATAAGTCTGAATAAGTTCACCCTTCGACAATTGCGTTGTTTTAGCGGTTGACAAGTTCACAAAAATAAGAGAGATTCTTTCTCTATGCAGTACCCATAAGAAAATAAATGGCAAAGTTTTTCCATTGTTTTTTTATGTTTGAAAGTAGAAAAATACGGAGCAAAGAGGTTACAGAGTAATATCAACACTTATCTCTGGAGGAAGTATGATGACATTTAGGTAAATGTTGGTATCTCACTGCGAGTACTTCCCCATCTTACCTTTCCCTTCCATCTCAAACACCGATCTCTATTCATTCAATAAATATTCTGTAACGCGTTCCCCGCTTTCTTTCGACTTTCTCATCATTATCATCAACCTTGTTGTCATTACTTTTAAAACCTCTGTTTTCTTCGAAAGCTCTAGGATAACCACACGCTACTCACAAACCACCACCACCACTTCAACCTATTTATAGCTAAATGTATTTATTTTTCCCTTTACTTTTATTGTAAATCCATCTTTCCATCAAAGACATTATCCAGGTAAAAGCTTCACATCCCTCTTTCCCACTACTTGAAAAAGCGTGTGAGTAGTTACTAATGACATTCACTTTCCTGCATTGGGAAAATAAGTAAACATCTCCAAAGTGACTTGTCTTGTCGTTGTGTCATCATCAACACCACCAACACCGTCAAGAGACACTTTTCCATCACTTCCACCACCATCATTATCATCCTTACTTTTTTTCAACAAAACAAGTTCAGGTATTTTACTCCCTATAATATGTACCAGTTGTGGAGTTGTGGAGAAAGGCAACTTTTCACTTTCAGTCAACTATATTTTCTTCTTTAGAGATTGCAAAATCGAGGTGTTTAGTTGAAAAAAGCACAATTTTCCATTTGTGATTGATTTAAATTGCATGAGTCATGGCGAATTCCTTTATAAAAATTAGTTTATGATTGACAGCTGAATATTGACAGGAAATTCAATTGAATCGCGTGGGTTGATATTGAAGGAGGTCGGAGCGGTATGAATTTCAAAGTGTAGTAGTATTCAATGCATAATTTGTTTACTTTTGAGCATTATTATCTCACGATCACCACTATCAAAACAGTGTTTTAAAGCTCTTAATTTATATTCTTTTGTAATAAATCGTGTGTTCTTATTTTCAAAAAATACCCGTTGGGAGCAAATGAATAATAAATAAAGATTTAATAATTTATAATAAGCTAGCTTCACTTTATCACCATTATCAATCCAGTGTAGGGATGGCAACTTTGCTAATTTTCGACTTTGCGAAATACAAAAACAGTGGTTTGTTTACCAATCCAATAAAACTATTGTTAGGACGTGCAAAGCAGGTCAAAAAGAGAATCACATTTTTAATGAGAAATCGTGAGGTAATTTTTTGCTCTGATTTGAAGCTCTCTCTCAATATTCCACCGTCGTGACTTAAATGTCGATATTGCTAAAATAAGGATAATGATACTTCGCGTTCACATTACCAATCACTAATGTCAGCTCTTAAATAAGCTTTCAGCCTATTTCTTGCAATTTTTATACAATAAATAATTCATTATGAGTTCGTTTAATATTTCAAACTTTCTCTTGTGAAGTCTTCTTCAATATGGAGGTTAGGTCGGCTAATTAAATAATTTACATGCATTTTGAGTGATGATAGCTTTTGCTGCTATGCATCCTAATGAATCCGTTTATAAAAGATTATTTTTTAAGAAATCAAAATCTATTTTTTGTGGTTTACCTGTAAGAGAGAGATAATGCGATTTATTTTTAAAATAAAAGCCGAAGCGACGTGGATAAAAGAAGGAGACGCTTATTTGACTCATTTTAAAAGGCTAAGAATACAAGTTTCATGTGAAGATGATGATCTCTTAGATGATAATGACAACTATTTGAATAGAAACTTTTTTCTGCAATAATGACTCAATCCTACTAGGAATAGAAACGTTTGTACACCTTTTGATCTGCAAATACATTAATCAAAAATAGAGTCCAAGAGCTTAGATGAGCATTTTTGCTAATTCAAACATGAGCGTCATCTTTTTGATGCAACTACCTGTGCATTTTTTTTCCTAGTATAGGAACAATTGAAGAAGGTGAGGCAATTTAGTAGGAGCTTAACATACTGCATTTCAATTAGAATACATAGCAATGTCTTTGGAGTCTTTTTAGTCATGTGTGCAAATTTACCGCTGATGTTTACATTTCTGAGTTGTACTTGTTGTAATTGTTACTGACGTAGCAATCATTTCATCTCGTCTAAAAAAGAATTTAATAAATAGAGAAGTTGTCTTGTAAATTAGAAAAATATGTTTTGTGTAAAATATTCTTGTGTCAGATGAAAACATCATAATTCTCGACACTACCATCACCACACAGCTTAAGAATATATACATTAGCAAGCTGGCACCTTAAGTAAACTTACCTGTTCGGGTAGAGAAAAACAGATAATAATTTACACTTGTTCAGAGAAACCCTTCATGTATTTATCAGCAACAACTTCTTTTCTCCAGATCTTTCTTGCTGATCCTGCTACTAATTCTTACTTATTACTGGTTTGCATTTAAGTAAATAGCAGACGCGATGTAATACAAATAAAACTTGAAATGATGAAAAACAGAGATTCTTATTTTGAATCTTTTGCATTTTCATCAACTTCATCATCATCAGTTTCCTCTTAGCAATCACAATCAAAACTTCATTTCTGACTGCGAGAATTGTAATGCGGTTGGCAAGATGCATGTCTAAATAGCCCTGCTAATATTCAAACCTTCCTCTCTATTTGACTCACCGGCCGCTATCTTTTAGTATAAACTGTTACCGCAATTATGGTAATTTCACGCCAAACTTTTTTATTCTCTATAAAACGATCGTATTCTCTTTCCCAGAAAATTTTATTTTAGAAATAAATATGGAATTTATCAAAAAACATGTTGTGCTCTGGTATGCCCGATTGTTTCTGTAATTGGGCAGAATAATACAGGGTTCCAAATCAGTTCACACGTTGTAGACAGACAAGCTCTGTCTAATTGTTTTCCTGACTGTTCTTATAAATTCTTGTTCCTGCTGTTTCCCCTCCTCCCTGGATTAATAATATCATAGTCATCACTATCATTATCATCCTCATCATATCATTCAGGTTGAATTAAAACACATTATTTGACCACTTCACAATCATTATTTTACTTGATCATCATCTCCACCTTTAATAACTGGAACCAACCTGATACTCTGGCTAAATAAACAAACTGGCTTCATAAAAATATTTTCTTTATTAATCATCCCCCTGTACAACACTAAATGCTAACCATCATCATTCTCATTATTTCATGACTTACTTGACTCTTTTCAGATAAAACTTCTCTACTTGCATACATGCTTTCATCTGCTGCTCCTACTTCTTTTACTCATTCTGACTTTGTTGGTTTACCTGGTCATTAGAGAATTTCCTTGTCAAAAGAAGATACAAAAAATATTCCTCGAGTGTTTTGTAAATACATTAAGAAAGATGATCATGCCTAGTAATAACCGTCAAAACTGATGATGGAGAGCATGAAGAGGGTCACTAACTTGCATCGACATCTCTCATGTGAGAGGCATTCGTAAACAATGCAACGTCTGACTCATATCGTCTCTGTATAATAAAAATATTAAATGGCTATGGCTATTCTTTTTGCAAAATCATAAAAAATGAAATGGATATTGGGATTGGGACGGGATACATGCCTAATTCAGCGAAAACAAAGGGATAAAGAAGACGAAGCCAGTTTTTTTAAAAAAGAGAATATTTTGTAAAAAGCGTGTGCATTTTTAGGTCAGTCTTAAATCGTGACAGTGTACCAGTCTTATCAAATAGAAAAGAGTCTTCTTTTCATGTGTAATGATTACTGTAATGAAGACGAGGCTGATATGTTTTAGTTTGTTGATGATGATGAGAGTGAGATGGGTAACCCACTGAAATTATTCTACTTTATCAGCAGGGTGGCAAATTAAAATATTTTGTTGAAGTGGAATGATGATTACATGAACGAAGCACAAAACACTATTCTTTTAACAGAAATGACATTATTGCCCATTGTTTCCTCTACGTAACAAACTGATTGCGTGTGCGAATTATCATTGAAATTCTTTATGAAATTTTGTTCATTTTAATTGTTTAAAAATTTTAATATAATCAGGGACAGAGATATGGAAAAGCTGTAAAGATATATGCACAGTCACATTATGATTAGAGTTGTCTTTACGTCGCAGTAAATTTTATAATTTGATTCCAGTTTTGTTATTGTCATTTGGTAAATGCACATTGATAAAATTCTTTGGCATAGTCAGAAAACATGCAATACGCATCTTTGTATTCCGCTGACTTCGAAATTTTAATGTCAGTTGGACAATAAGTGGGAAATGAGGATATGAAAGAAAATAAAAGCACAATAAAAATTCTTAAAAATGTGATTTAGATTAAATAATTAAATAATTTACGGTTAATTGTTTAAGAAAGCAGATTAAACATTTTCGCATTCAAATACTAGCTGCATAGGTAACATGTCTTCGTAAATTTATGACCTCAGTAGGATTGCAGATATCATTTATTTTATAGCTGTGAGAGATGACTCATGATAATCGAAGTTTTTTTTATTGTTTTGGCAAAAAAGCAATGTATGCTTCTTTCCAGTCTAGCAAAGTTTGAAAAGCATAAAAAGGGTTTGAATAAGTAAGAAGGAAGGACAGGAGCATACATGCACTGTGGTCGCTCAGGAGTGGGAATGCCTCTTGGAGCGAAGCCATTGGTGTGCGTAGTAGTGGTAGTGTTGGTGGTTTTGGTGTTGATGGTGGCATCATCATCACAGGAAGTTATAGTCACCGCTAGCGTGCTATTTGCATAATTTATATCATTACAAAAAACTCCTCTTTTCCTGGCTTCCTGCAATTTTGGCAGCCATGTTGTAAAATTAAGCCTTGCAAAGGGAATCGTTAGTACTTTTGGGAAAAGGAAACTCTGCCAGTATAGTGGATTATGCGTATAAACTGGAATTTTTTAAGTTTAAATACAAACCTCCACAAGGCTTTGAGAACACGCACTACATCCAGTTAACTTAGTTCATGTGGTCATTCATGATGAACTCTGGTTTAAAAAATCAGTCTTTTGGGAAATCATAGGGTTTTCTAAAAGTTTTTCTAAAATACTGACACTCCTATTGTAGTTCTGTCTTATCTCAAATTAAATTGAAAAGACAATTTGCTATGGAGCTTCTAATAATTCCATGTTGATTTTTTTCAACTTTTGGATAACGGAAAGACTATTTCAAGTTTCATTTTAAATAAGTTTTGTCAGCCATATTATTTAAAATAGAATAAGAACTTGCATGCACTGTTTATGCAAATGGTTTTCTACATGCATGCACATCATTCTATAATCTTCTGCTTTCAAAACAAAAAGTTAATGTTTAATTCCCCAAGTTGAAGAAAAACAAACGCATATTTAATTGAGAGGGGGGAAATAAGAAAAATTCGAAATGTCCTCAATAGATCGTTGCCTTAAAGATTATTTTAGAAACAACAAACTCCAAACCAATTTAGACTTTCATTGATATTAACAAAGTTTTTCTAATAAAGCATCAACTTTAATTCTCAAACTTTACAAAACCATAATCAAGTCAAGAGTGAAATTAAGAAAAAAATCCTCTACCCAAATCACAACTTATTCTTAACCCTAATGAAAAACTACATTTTATGCAGAAGAAAAACATGAATAAAAGCAGAATACAAAAATTTCCATTTTTTCCTAAAAAGTATCTTTTTTTTAAAGAAATTGGGCATGATTTAGTAATTTGTAAATTGCTAATTTATGCAAAGTATTATCACATTGGGAAAATCATAGGGTTTATATCTACAACTCTCTTTGCTGAATTCACTTCTTGCTTTTTCATCAAAAAGATTTTCTAGCAAAAAAGTAGTTTTGTTTATATTCGTGCAAGACTCCCGACAATTTCTTCTTTTAGACCCACATGAAAAACGGAATTTTAAATGCAGTCTCATAGCAAAAACGTAATTTATTAGTGTGGCAATGATGTTGCAAATGTAATCATTTCTCACAATTATTAACAACCTCACAAGGGGGGATAGTGAGGTGATTAATGACATGTTGATAAAGAATTGCTGCTGTGGCGATTTTCTGCAAAAAATCAATACATTTATCCTTTGAATAATTCTGTCATTATAAAGTAAAAATTAGTTAATTAGTACATTAATACAAAAAACATTTGTGAATTAGCATGGCTTGTTTTATCAAAATGAATTATGTTTGCATAAAATTGCTTTAAATCACATCAATGTCTTGCTCTTCCCAAAAATCACGCAACTTTCAAACAACAATTCTTTTTTAATATTAATTCATGAATTCTTACAATGTGTTGCTCAAAATATTTCTAAAGTGTCTCGAGGAAAATTATAAATTTTGGTTTTAATTTGCGCCTCTTGTATCAAGATCTTTCATGATTTGTAAATTACAAGGTTTTTTTTCTATCGCAGTAATTCTTTTTACTAACTACGAAAAGATGATAATTTTATGATAATAATTATGATATTGTTGATAGGATTGGAATTTATTAGCCTATACCTTAGACAATTAATTACATTTCTAAATATCCAATTCGTAAAAACATTTTATCAAAAATAGACAATTTTGTATTAGGAAGGTCGAATAAATAAGCACGAGTCTACTATCAAGACGTTTTGCTTTTTCGTGCTACATTACATCGTGATGAATTAGCAAATAAATAATTACTGAGCAAAAACTTTCATTTTCTTGGAAAATAAATTATTTTGGGGAATTATCAATCGAATAGGTCATCAAGAAACAATAAATAAATCATAGACTTGTTGTTTGCAACTTTGAAAAATAGTAAATAAGCAGTATTTTAGGCGTTGGTCACACCAAATAAAATAATTCAAGTCAATTAAAGCAAATGATTATAAAGTTTGTTAGTTACCCGTATTATAATTTTGCGCTAGCTATGCGGTGTTGATTCCAATATTGTATTGTCGTGTTCTTATGTAGCCCATTCATCATAATTAAGTAATGATAACCATCAATACACAATAAATTCCCTTCAATTTCAACTTCAATTATAACACACTTGTCGGGGGAGGAGAATAAAGAAAAGAAGGAGGGTAGTATCTTGTCAACGGTGTTCGCCTTGTTGAAAATTTGCAATGTTTGGTCTGCCCTGACTCGTGAAGAAAAAATGCTTCATTTTCTAAATTATGAATAATTTTTTAACAAGTCTCTTTTCCCTCGTCTCGTTTGCTTGTATGTCGTGCAATATTTACACGTTCAGGGTTAATTTATTAATGCTTCTTTTATTTCTCAAAAAACATTGATATAACTTATTTAGTGGTGTTGGGAAAACATAATTATCAATTTATATCAGTCAGGTTATTGTTGTTGCAAATTATGAATAATATTTATGCAGATGAGTATAGCTTGTGTGTTGTAATTCATGCATACAAATGATAGTATACAATTTGCAAAGAAGGAGTGGTGTGAGTAATCATAAGCAAAAAATGGCAGCAGCCATGGAGCAATCACAATTTTAGCAAAAAAACAACAACCAAGGAGAAAGAAAAAGAAAATATATTGCACCAGGTTGGTTCCTGTAATAAGAGGAAATGAAATTTGTACGTGTATTTTGCTCAAGCTCGTAATTGTAATTTGTTTCAGTCGAATTAGCAATTTTTTAACAAAACCTTTGTGAATTCTGTGATCAAGCTTTCCCTTGAACAAGTTGCTTGACAAAACGAATTTAAAAATGTCGTTATTATCATTGCCAGTAGGTAAGTAGTTCAACGGTTGAATTTGCAAGGGCAAGGAAGTACTTTATAAAGCCAATCTTCTTCAAATCATATAAACTCAATCACAATTACCTTCAACGTCTTGATAGCATTGTGCCAAAGCCTCGTTTTTAACAAAAACTTGGTCAGAGACAAGGCCAAAGTGGAAGAAGGGAAAGGTGTCATAGGATAATGTAATAAGGCACGTAATGAGCTACACACTGGCATATCACCAACAAAACACCACCGCCGCCACACCGAAACTATTATCCCCATAATCACAGATAAGATGTGGTTTTCATACATAAAAATTTATTATTACTAGCTTGAAAAGCTAGTCATGAGATCGGTATGATTGTCTGTCTGTCTGTCTGTCTGTCTGTCCGTCTGTCCGTTTCCGCGATAACTCAAGAAAGCCGTAACAGATTTGAACCAAATTTAACATAGTGGTAGACCCAAATACCGACACGAGCTGTATAGTTTTTAAGCAATTATGGTCCAACGGTTTGGCCGTTACGAATGAAAATTTGCACAGCTGTGGACAATTTCATTGAGCTTTT
>JAANSO010002445.1:0-13460 GCA_036507315.1 Lepidocyrtus fimetarius
TTCACATGTGTCATTCCCCACAGCTGTGGACTTGTTTCAAACAGCCTTAGAAACCTCCTTTTACCCCGTTATTGCATTGCCATGTCCCAGTCACTATACTGCGTTTAGCACAAGTTAAGCTATAAAGCCACGATAAAATAATTTTTATATTGCGAAATCGTAACTGGGAATGCGGAAGAACTTTTCCAAGGAAAATATTAAGATCCACAATATTTTTTGCAAAAAGAATAAACGAAAAAGAACTAAAGGCAATGTTTTTGAATCCATTCAGTAAACAAACACTGATATATTGTGTGTATGTATTATTCTAGCTTTATGTCATGCATTCATATATTTGCTTTCTTCTTCTTTTTAAAAATATTGCATGTATTTGATGAGTAGTCTTCTTTCTGTCACGAAAAAGAAACTTTCAAAGTAGGTCTTTAGTTTTAATACTAAATCGAAAAATGTATAAAAAAATCTCAAAACGTGATTTTCCTTTTCTATTGAGATTTACTACGTAGCAGTTTAAATCCATAATCCTACTCTCATTGCATGGCACATTGAATCATATCTGCTGTCAACGTCAATTTAAACTTTGTCTCTTCCATTTCCATATCATCGAAACATTCCTTTCATCCTAGTTTCTTCTTCAAAGAAATATTCTGGTATGTTGGGTTTGAAGGAAGAGATAAAGCGAAAGGGCACCCGAGCCAGAAAATCAACTTGAATGGAGCAATCAGCATACGAATTACAGTCGCATTATAAAATGTTTCATAGTTGTAAAATGAAGTTCTTTATGCGTGCGAGTTTCTGATTTTCTCTAGTTT
This sequence comes from Lepidocyrtus fimetarius, assembly GCA_036507315.1. Classification (NCBI taxonomy): domain Eukaryota; kingdom Metazoa; phylum Arthropoda; class Collembola; order Entomobryomorpha; family Entomobryidae; genus Lepidocyrtus; species Lepidocyrtus fimetarius. The sequence continues at coordinate 810 of JAANSO010002445.1, forward strand.
TCTCCACACATATGTATCCAGGGCTGCCTGGCGGAGGTTCAGCAATGGTGGTGAAAGTTGTTAAGATTGTTTATCGTCCTAATATGTATCGCTGTAGGAGGAAAAATATATTAAGGGAAACAGCAAAAGAAAAGGAAGTGTGGTGAAGTCAAGTTGAAAAAGGTGCAATGACTCTGTGTCACGCTGTGCTAGGAAATTGTCTTGCGTTTTCACATTTCTCAAACGATAATCGTAATTCTTTTACATGACAATCGCATCGTAAGTGGCACGCAGTTTCGTTCATCATATTATTACTCTTCGTAGTCATGTCATGTGTAAATTCTCTACCTTCTTATAATATATTTCCTCATAAGCTTTCATACCTTTGAAGAAAAAGAGACTTTGTAGGCATGTACATGTGCTCCAACCTTATTTGAAGAGGTTCATCTCGACTGGATAGGGACGATGGCAACGACATTGCCTCATCACCACCGGTGAAGCTCTCTCCACCGTTCAAGTGAAGTGAGGCAAGAAAAAGTTGAAGCACTTCAAAGAGAGGCGGAGAAAGAGGAGAAGGAGCAGAACAAAAGAGGAAATTCGATTTCCTTTTGTTTCATCTATAAACAAGTGCATTATGACGAGGGCTGTTAGTCATCACACACAATGATGATGAGAATGAGGATACTGCCGCGGATGGATGATTACAAAGATGTTGTTTTGTTTCTTTCGAGAGAAGGTGAGAGAGAAAGTGGAATTGAGTAGCAGGGAAAGATGAAGAACTACATCCTCTGAGCTTCCTTATTGGACACACTTTTTCTTTATATAAGTAACTCGAACTAAGTACTTGTCACTAAGGCTGAGTGTGACACAAAGAATCCAAGGCAGAAGCCAGGTCGCTGTGGGAATCTCTGGAAATGGCGGACCTCAAGAATAGTAAGAAAGATGAGAAGCTCCTTTTGTGTTGTTGTTGTTGCTAGCATGTATTTTGTAAATTCATTTCTTATTTTCACTACTTTCCAAATATCGTATTAGCAAAACTAAAGCTACAATTTCAACATCAAATTTTTTTCCCAAGAAAAAGTACGACTTGAGCAAAGAAAGATAAACATGCTTGAGAACAGACTTAATTCGCTTTCACCCTCCAAAGTACACATGCATCAGATCCAATTTAACAAGCCAATGTGCTCTGTCATGTTTGTGAAGTTGCAGCAGTGGATTAGAAAATGTATTTATTAGTAATGAAGTACTCGATGTATTTCTATGTACTTCAGCAAATTACGTGTAGCCTCTTGAACACTTTTATTCTTTTGTTCTTATGTCTATATGAGAATGTTTATGTTTTCAAGTCATCAGATGGCTTAAGGAAATGGAAGAAATGCTAGCATATAATCAAGTATGTAGCTTACTTGTACACCTGTCCTGTCCTTTCCCTTTTCCACTTGTCTCTCCAAACGAACAGAGAGGCTCTCGCAAAGACCAAAGGCTCTACGCATTTCTTTCACTCGCATGTATATTTTAGCTTAGCCAAAGTATTTAGGTTTGTGTTTGCGGGACATATATTCATTATAGAGCGTATCAGCTTACTTTTATGTCATTTTTCTCCGTTTTCATACAAGTTCTACAACTCTTGTGCTCCTAGTCTACTGTTACTGCCACTACAACTACTTTGTATCAAATTATTTATTAATACTCCCTGCTTACAGTTGCTTGCCCACCTGCAGCTGTCTATTTCCATAGATGGGTAAACAAGCTGGGAAAATAAGCACACACCGCTGCCAAGCACCAAATAAACTATTTGTATGACGAGAACCTTTAAAAAAAGTGGCGTTCCTGTCTGAAAAAATTAGATCCTTCAAATTGTCCATTGTCCTTGCCCATTTCTCTTATTCTTCTTTGCTCATTGTTAGGTAATTCGGTAGCGGTAGCTACTTAGAACCTAGTTTTTTTACATCTATCTCTATAGGTGTTATTATACCAACGTCTTCAATTTACTTTCCACAACGTTTTCAGAAACAGACTTTTTGAAACGAGCTTAAGATGATAAAGGTGATCAGACAATAGGGAGAATCTAATCTTTGGAACTATACTCACTGTTCAAAAAGTTTAAGTCCTGTGTGCTACTTCATTATATTTTGTTTTTAAAAAAGTTTTCTTCTTCACTATTCCCTTCGCCTGAATAAACCTTTTGAGTACATGTTTAGGTAAAAGTAATATTGATTGACTTTGCTTGTTGTGTTTGAAACTTGTCGTCTTCATACTGTATATAAAAAGATCCCCAATTTTCAAGTTAGAGTGGCACGTGCACAACAAGAAAACAACAGCAGCAGTATATTGTATGGTAAAAACATCAACAACAAATACAAAAGTCCTTTTTTGAATAGAATTAAATGGCTGTTTTTCTTTTCTACTTACCTGTCCATCCTCCCGTAAAGTTGATTTGATAATGTGGAGGAGTATATTGAGAAAGGAGGCGGAATGAGAAATCTGATGAAATTTCCTTGATGTGTCAGAAACAAAAACAAGTTGATTTTTTAGAGAAGGGCAACAACCTTTTAGCTACCGCAATGATAAAAGGGGAATAACAATAACATGGCTTAAATTTTAATGTTGTCGGGAATGATTGAGGTTGTGCCTGAAGCAACACAAGGAAAAATATTTTCATTAATAATGCAGGGAAAAGAATGAGAGGAGACGTCTTAATTGTAAATTATTGACATATTTGAGGAAGGGAAATTTCCTTCAAAGGATTACTTCGACTATTGTAATTTCACCGTTTAATTGTGATGACTCGGAAATTGTTACTTTTTGATTTGAATCTTAATTAAAAGGATATAGCTCGTTAAAATGAGAAACCAACTGTGAGCCAGAGTATAAAAGGGGATACAGTAGAAAATAAAGGACACAAAATAGACTATCATCACAATGGAGAAGTTATATTTTTATAATTTTGAATACTGCATTTGATGAGAAGGAATGTTGAAATGCAAAATACTTTTCCTCAGAGAGGAAATGAGTGCAAGGACATGTTGCTATTCTACTCAGTATTAAATGGATTCATTTATTGTCATTTTGCTCGTAAAATGAGCTCAAGCGTAGTTTAATGTTCACACTGCTTTGGTTGTTTTCATCATCATGATCAACGTCATAGTATCATCATATCGTGAGAGGATCACAATGTGCATCCCTACTTTCTTATTCAGAGATGGGAAAAGGGAAGGAGGTGGAGTAGAGCAGAGAGCAAAAAGGAACAGATTGAACTCTCTTTCAATCCTCTTTTTCTTTAGAAGAAATGTAGTCATCGGAAGGTCCTTGTCGCTTTTCTCATGTAGAATTTCAGCTCTGCTCATTTCGAATGCAAAACTTGTCTCCTCCATTGTAATCTATTCCATGCTAGTCGAGGTGGAAAGGCTGGAATCTTTGTAGAAAAGAGAGAAATGGATATTTATACCACTTATTAGGAATGTGTGGTGTTCCCACCACGAATCCAGTCACCAAAAAGTGTATATGTAATATAAGAAGTTTGCCAGTTTAAAACGGAGAAAGGGTAAAAAGCATTATTTGTTATATAAAAGGAAAAATAAACGAGTAGGAGGAGGATGAGATTTTGAAGGAATGCAGAGAAGAGGAAGAGACTTCTTTCTTCCGTTTTCCTCCTTTTATATATTTCACTTTGCTCATCTCTTTTTCTCTCCGTTTTCTTTGTACGTCCCAACAAAGACAAACAGAAAGGATTGAATAAATTTAGACGGGAATATGGATAAAATGTGTGTACTTTTGTTGAGAGAAACTCAAGGAGAAAGTAAGCTTTAGCTTTCTGCTCTCTTCCTTGGGAAATCACACTTTTCTTTCATTTCCTTCAAATATTACACCTTATCCTTTCTTCATTCTCCCACTCTTTCATCATCTCTTCTTCATGCTCATTTTTCTTTGAAGTTTGAAGTCCTGCGGCGAGTAAATATTTTGCGGATTTTAGATAAACTCCGATGAATGGTTACATCACGCTCCCGCAGTTCCTGCCTATGTGTGTCTTCAACGGGTCTCTTCGCTTTTATAATCCCGGACAAACTCATATATTATGAGAAGAAAGTCAGCCACTTTCACCTTCTCTCTTCCTTCTTCTCCTGCTTCACTGCCTGCACTATCACATTCCATGGAAAATGCAGTGCATATAATAGGACAATGATGATGAGAATAAACGAACAAGGTTAAAGCGAATTTTAGATGCATGCTATAATGATATCTTCTTCCTTCAGCAAAGTAATCAGTTCCTCTTCTGAAAACAGACTGCTTTTGTTTAGTTTTGTTCACTCCCTTTCTCTTACAAAGTAAATGAAATGAAGCCACTTTGTCACTGTCTCAAAACTTTCTTTATTCTTCTGACTGAGCATACAATGGTTGAAAATTGGGGATGATGATTCACTCAAAAGGATACGAAAAGAGAGAAAGATAGACGAGTGATAGGAAGGAAATAGAAATGAGTAAAATTTTATCCATTGGATCTGTTGTTGGCTCATATATACAGTACACCTTAAATCCTTCTCACAGTTATGTTATTTGTTGCTTAAATATAGTGAGTATGGTATGGTGGTGGTGGAAATAGGAACTCGGTAAAAAAACATACGCCGCGTATGAAAAATCTTTATTTAGCTTTAACCTTAGTGAAAGCTTTTGCGCCATGGGGAGGCTGACTTGAAATAAGTCTCACATTATCATCATCCTACTACTCGACGATTGTTCTAAACAAAAAAAGTACTTCCAACCAGTTTTCCTTTCTTCAAAGATGTTTGAGATTTTAGCCATTTCAACAGCTGCTGCTAAGCTATACTAGAAGATGTGCTCCGGATACAGAAAAAGGAAAGAAAAATACATTTTCCAATGCATTTCTCTAAATGTGTTTTGTCTGCACTTACGTTGGAATTGAAAGGTGGTGGTGGGATGATGGCCTACCTACATTATTATATTTTTAGTACACTATATACTATAAGATATGCCTAGCCCTACGCTACATTGCACCATTTTTTCTTCAAAATTGATCATTCTTTCCTTTTCTCTCTGGAAAAGATTGCAGAGGAAGTTGAAAGTCATAAGATGACAAATGGATGTGATCGTGGTGAACCGGATTCTCACAAAATTTTCGACACTTTCTCCATATCCACCTTAGTCCTCCTCTCTGTCAATGTAGTTTAGGTTGAAAGGAGAATTGTGTCTCTGCTCACGTCTCTTGACACATTGGATTGCTATCAGAAGACAAAAAAGAAAAAAATCGAATGCGATACATACAATCATTTTCTACTTTATACTTTCACTTATGCATTATTTTATTTGCAGTGGTCGTGTTAGGCTCAATATATGCTATGTGAGAAATATATCTGCCAAAGTCCGTCATATTTTTGACACAATTGAGAATTCTTCCTTGCCACTCGACATTGTCAATTTTTACACTTGTGTCGTTTTACTATATAAACTTTTTTCTATTTTATTACTTATGCTTACATTTGTTACGTTTTAACAAAAGATTTCACCAATTAAAGACAAAAAAGAAAAAAATCGAATGCGATACATACAATCATTTTCTACTTTATACTTTCACTTATGCATTATTTTATTTGCAGTGGTCGTTTTATGTTCAACTAGGCTATATGTGAGAAATATATCTGCCAAAGTCCGTCATAATTTTGACACAATTGAGAATTCTTCCTTGCCACTCGACAGTGTCAATTTTTACACTTGTGTCGTTTTACTATATAAACTTTTTTTCTATTTTATTACTTTTGCTTACATTTGTTACGTTTTAACAAAAGATTTCACCAATTTGAAATAGAAAAGTTTTTTTTAGGTTTTTTAAATTCAAAACGAAAGACAAACAGCAAAAAATTTCTTACTATTTATAATTTTAATATTTTACTAGTTGTTCTGTTACACGAGAACCTGCAAAAATATTTCCCATTCGAATCCAACACGCACACAGTTGGTGACAACCAACCTTTGATCTATTTTTATACCTACTTTTCAATGGATTTCTTGAAGAAACCCCCTCTCCTACTTTGTTATGCATTACAGCACCATTTGATCGGCTTTGAAAATCTTCGATGATTTAATGCATTTCTCTTCCTCTTGCGTATACAATTCTTCCTTGAAGCTTTCTTTGCTTTTGCATCTATACTTATACCTACATTTTTGTGGTATCGCCTCGTTATTTTTGGTCCCATTATAAATAAATTTGAATGGGAAAACGTTTCCCACACCGCCACATCATCACAACGGCACAGCCCTGGCAAAGCACACGCTTTAAATGTAGATACCTTTCTCCAATTCCAATTCCTTCTTGCCAAACCACCATCGTCACCATTCAGCACCTCCCTTCTTGTATTGATTTAGAAGGAGTCACGTTGACACCATTCTAATTTGCTCCTGTCAGAAGTGTCTCACTTCAAAGACAAATGTCTAACAGCTTCCTTTAACCCTATTAGCATTAAAATATTACTTACCCGGAATAAAATCCTACTTTCTTTTAAAAAAATGAACAGGAAAGGGTTAGAATTGTAAAAATAACAAAATCAGGAAGGAAAGAAAGGAAAATTGGGTATGCAAACATGTTGCTAAAACTTGATGTAATTGCGGTCAATGGACTTTAGCAGTGTTTTATATTCATTCAACAAAATGTCGGCTTTTATTTAAATCTGTTTATACAAGGAACTTTGAACTGTGTAAGGTTACAATAAATGCAGCATGGCATATTACAGACTTGTTCCCCTTACTTAACTCTGCTTTCCCACTCAACTAAAATGTTTATTCGAAATTCGTATGTAATGCGATGTAATTCAGAAGGCGAAATAAAGTGATCAAGGAAATTTTGTGGTTAGTTAGCCTGGCCTCAGAGATTCTTCTTCTGCTTCACTCCTTGCGTTTTCCTCCTCACGGCTTCTTGGGAAATGGAAAGGCAGTGGAATGGCAGTCGTCCAGAACATCATCAAATAACTCCTCTCTCGCAAAGATTGAATTACTCGGAAAAAGTAAATGGAGAAGGGAGACTGGTGAATTGAACTCCATCTCTCACTCACTTTTCATCTCCTTTCTAACATATTTAGCTGGAGTGTATCCTTCTTCACTTTCACAGGTTAAGAAAATAGAAAATAGGCTTTCCTCCAAAAGGCTTATGTACTCATTCATTCCATTTCTTTTTTAGTTTACTTTTCCCATCTTGTTCTTCAGGAGTCAGTAAGGGAAATGGAAGAGGAGGAAGTGGTGAGTGGAAGCCTTCTCTCTCAAGTGGTATATTGAAGGAATGGATGAACAAAAAAAGAGATTGGCATAATACAAGTAATAGAGCTATCAAGGCTATGCCACTTCCACAACCACCCCGACCATCACATTCTCCACCACTTGAAGGAAAAAACTTCTTATTTTCTAGAGTAGAGTTCATTTTTTTCTAAGTGAGTAAAGTTTCCCTCACTCTCTCACACAAACAAAAATCTGATTATTCTCTCACTCACTCATTCACTCTTTTACTTTTAGAGAGCATTAATAGACTTTACTATTCACGTAATTCCCTTTACATACATAAATATATCTACAAAACACTGAAAGTAGAAAAAAACAGAGTTTCTCTACTCGACTTCCAGTTAAAATATATAAAGCTCTTTTCATGTGTGTGTATATTTTTCACTTGAAAAAACAAGTCCCAATTTTTTCTCTCTTTTCTGCTCACTCCTTTCTCAGCAAAAAAGAGTGGCTTTTTAGCTTGAAGTGATCCCAAGGGACCTTTCTCTATTATGGCTTTGCGTTTTGGCTTTGCCCTGCTACAGGAGGAGAAGAAATCGTAACGGGAATGGGATAGCAGCGCAGCGTGAGCGTAACCAATGCTTCCCCTCTAGTTTTTTAAAGTGCTTATATTCCAACATTTATTCATTTCTGCTCTTTCCTTTTTTAAGCATATCATTAATAATACCTCTTCCAGGGAATGAAATAGTCCTCAAACTCATCTAAAATTGTAAATAAGACTTACACAAGCACTCCCACTCCATTTTTATCTTGGCTTCACTGTTGCTGCTGAGGGAGAGATATATGAGATTGGGAACAGGGCAAAGTTTCTTTGAAGTCAATACAAATATGTATTTGTCGTATATATCAATCTGGGAGATTGAATTGAGTAGTTCTTTTAAGCTTCGTTCTTTTAAGAGAATGTCCAACTTTTTTTATAGAATAGGACAATTAAGGCGTTAAGTCAAAATGGAAGGATTGAGAGATTTATATACCAAATCTGGAGTCAATACGAAACTTTTTCAATGGGTTTGATGAAGGGAAAGAAGAATATTGTTGGAAACTTATGCTAAAAAATCTCCGAGTTTTGGAAAAAGATTTGCGTTATAAACCAAACAGAAAAGGTTCAAAGGATATGAAAAGAAAAGAGTGACTATATGATGATCATTCGGGATGAGGGATTGGCAAAATGTGTTGGTTTTGTACCGTTCTTTATTGACTTTTCTCTCTAATTCCGTTCCACAAATTTAAATGAATTGGAGATCAAGTGGGAATATCGAATTCTCAAAGTGGTTGTTAGAAACGGAATTGTACGCCATAAGACTAGTTTTTATCATATCTGCTGCTAGCTGGGTAGATGATGAGGTTTGAAAATGTATAAAAAATTGTGGTTTTCTGTTTTTTCAAAGACTTTTTTCTCTGTGCCGAGTTTATTTTATTTTTATTCTTGATTCATACACTTTTAGTATTCTGGCATTTTGGCTGATTGTGAGTTTTCTGAGTGTTTATTTTAGTTACAATCCTTGTCCTCCGCTCAAGTGCTTCCTGTTTCTCAAAGAAGGAATCTGAAAAACTCGTACTTGTCAGATTTGGCCTGTTTTTTCGTTTTTTTTCTTTGATTTACACATTCTGTAGTTCAACATTGTGTCGCTCTGTCCCCTTTGCTTGCTACCCGCTATTCATATATCCTTTTCTTTAAAACTTTTCAAAAGTGGTTCTTCGTCAAATACGTTCATATAGGAGAAAAAAGCGAGAATGTTCAAAGGATGACGATGCAATCTAGGTAAAAATAGATTTTTTCACATGAGCGCCAACACAAGTGTAGAATACGGGCTTTCAAAGAAAAAATAGAAATTTCCATTTTTGTCCATAAGTTTTTGGCAAGTGAATGTGGATATCGGCATTATTATGGTGATGACTTGTCCAGCCAGTAGTATAAAACATAGCCATCTCCTACACACCACCCTTCGTTTGGCATTTTCCAATTTTTTTGGCCAGCTTAAAGGTAACTCGATCGCTGAGAGTGACCAACAGCACTAGAAAGCCATTGTGCCTTTTTTATACTCATATGTCCCAAACTCCATAATATATACGTAAGTACCCAGTTTTATTTTTATTCGGTTGGCAAACATGTTTCTGGAAAATCGTTCGTTTGATGTCCGAGGAAAACTACTTTTTATTCTTTTGTAGCCTTTTCCTTCTATTACTTTTTGAATAAAGCAGAGAATGAAGCAGCAATGACAAGTGAGCAAGGTTTTTTTATAAGTAGATGCGGACATTACAAATAGAAAATTCTTTTCGTATTGTTGGAAATTCTGGAGGAAAAACTTTTAAACATGGTTTAAGTGAGAGTTATAATACTTCATACACACTCAACTGCGTTATATCCGTTCCCACTAGTGTTCCACTAAAAATCAGCAGATTCCCTTTTCAAAATGTCTTTTTATCGCTTTTCAAAGGACATATGAAGTTTAGCATTGAATCTTGAATCGAATAATAAGTCAATGGCAGGAGAATCTTATACGTTCCGCGTGTAGAAAGAAGGAGCGAAGAAAGGAAAAAGTCTTGAGGTATGAGAAAAAAATCGTGTCTCAAATCAAATCCTGAAAAGACCTTTGAAGGCATAATGCAGGCTACACTGCTTTCTTTTCAACAAGAAAAAATTCTGAGAAAAGGACAGAAAAGAGAAAAGGATGCGATCGATGTTAAAGTCTCCAAATCTCGTTTGGAATTTCTAATTTTTAATGCATTGCTAAAACTGGGAAAAGAAGCGGATGAACTGGCAAGGCAAACAATAGAAAAAGAAGAACTGAAGAATACCTAAGTATCAGTTTTGATATTCATAGGTTGCTCCTATAACTTTGGTTCTTTTATTATTCTCGTTTTGTTCAGTTTTTCCAGTTAGTCTGGAAAAGGTAAAAACTTTCCTGACAAGGCATGACGGAGAAATAAGTCGAACACAAGAACCATTTCAATCGTGTGAGCTTTTCCTATCAGCACTTCATACAGTTTGCTACCTTATAAATCCCTATTTACCAACAAAATTCGACATCAACAGGTCTTATTCACTGCTGCTGAATCAAGTCAAACTGATTTTTACAAGATTTTTTAGTTTTTGTTGCTGCTTCCAAATTTATGAAGTTTGGTTGGATTTTCATTTATTTTCTTTTTAATATTAAAACACACACTTTGCTTTTATTTTTAATTTAAAATAAATTGTATTTTTAAGATCCTTTCATAAATCTTGCAAACCTGTCTTATCATAGTCATTATTTCAATTTTATTTAGATAGAATTTATAATTAAGACAGCTGCGTATAGTTAGTGGAGGATGCCGTTGTTGTTGCTGCATATTACCAACAAACATTAGCAAACTCACTCACAGCTTCCCAACTGAGAAAGTTTGAAGTCTTAAGGAAGGAAAAGGGGAGAAGGTGTTGGGAAGAGATTAGATATTCCGATATAAAAAATAAATTGTAGTTTTGCCACAGAGAAAAGCAAAATTTTCATTTTCCATTCTTCCTTTTATCCCCATAAAACTTACTTTTAGAAATATTAAGTAAGTAACAACTTGCTCTTTCCCACCACTACCACCACCACAAAGCAAGACACAAATCAGACCACTTAAAATGCATTTCTGTATGTCACCATCCTCATTTCTCATCATTTATTCTGTCGTCGTGTGGTAGTATTAGCTGCAATCAAATTAATCCCTTCCCAAGCGACTCATTCTTGTCATTAACACTCTATTTTATATCTTTTGTGGAATGGAATATGATCGGTTGCTTTCTTTCTTTCACTTTAAACTCTCATTCCAAATCGTAATTTGAACATCATCAAATTGAAAGACGCAGAGTAGTATTCCCAACGCGTAGGCCTTGCTCTTTCAAACTCCTTTCATTTCCCCTTTCTCCTCAGTAGTCTCCTCTTAACATCATACATACAATATCAGACCTCACAAACTATATCAGAACGAGACCACCAACTTTTACTCTATTTATTCTCCTCAATGCACTATATTTACTTTTTAATATAATTTATTAGGAAATGATGTGAATGCTCTTGGTACATAAAAATAATTATTTTTTCATTCAATCTAAATTTACATTTTTGTGATTCATTCAAAACATTTTAAATTCATTTCATAACATTTCTCCTTTTCTATTCTCATTTATTCCAGTCGGTTAAAAAAGGCAAAGCTCACATAGAAATATTGAGCTCATAATTTTTCTAATTTTCATTCCAAACAATGACATTGGGAATGGGAATAAAGACAGGAAAAAATATACAGCAATGTAAATCTATTAGGAAAATAATAATATGCATTCCTTAGAGAAAGGCTGTGAAAGGGGAGAAGAATAAAAAAGCATATAGTATGGTAGAGACTTCACCCAATACTTTTACAATTTAATACAGTAATAATAATAATGAGAAGGGTGAAGTGCTGATGACGATTATGTAACAGAAGAGCAAACCAAAAAAAGCATAAGGGAAAGTAGGAGGAAAAGCAATTTCACTTTTCCAATGAGCCGACACCACCATCCCCGCTAACTTAAGCACAGTTGTGTCTCGCCAAGAGCAAAAACTACACTATACTCGCTGTAAATCTATTAAGCTCTATTATTACATCTCTGAAGGAGAAAAAGTTCCCCACGAGAAAATAAAAAAGAGATTCACACACAATAACACATAGTTTGCTGAAAAGGATTCCTCCTTTTTTCAATTGAAAGGGAAAGGAATGAAGAAGATTGTTGTGAAAGGATGTATGTAATATATAAATAGATAGTAATAATAGCAGGAGGAGAAAAAGTAAAGGAGTTATCGCTGACTCAAACATTTTCATTTTATAGTTTCCCTTTCATGCATTCAACTGTCGAATCTAAGATGAGAAAAAGGATTGTGCACAACTGTATAGATATGCATTTTATATATCAAACTTTTCCAAGGAGAAAAGTCATGCCGGCAGGATGTTGCTTATTGCTTGCAATGATGATATGATGGTTAGTGAGTCGTCTTGTCCTGTGATGATGATGACGAATATTATCATGTGTGCAATGAAATGAAAGCTCAAAAATATTTCAGTGAAAGGGGTAAAAGGGTTGTCCGACATTGTGGATTATAGTAAAAAAGCAGCATATCGTCATTATCAGCTCTCCTATTAAGGAAAGAATATAATCTGTAAAAAGAGATGGGAATTTCATCTACTAATAAATATCTTAGAGAAGGGGGTTCACAAATGATGATTTTGCTCTACACTATTTCGGATTTTTTGAGGAAACGAAAAGCAATAATGCGAATAATAATCTATGGAAGATACACTGACAATGAAAAAGGAAATCGCGGGGAATGAAGGAATTTGATATTAAATTAGAGATGATGTACACGGGAAAGCATAAAAATGTTTTATTTTGTT
>JAANSO010002446.1:0-13459 GCA_036507315.1 Lepidocyrtus fimetarius
CACCCACCGGCATTACAAACGAAAGCTCAAAATGTTCATAGAAAGCCAGCATCAGCTTCATCATAATAAATTCTTACAATCAGGGAAAACAAAACATTGACTTGCCAAAGGCAGAAACAAAAGCTGCAGTATTATTACGTAAGATTAGATGAGCATCAATGAATATGGCTAAAACAGCAGACAATACTGTTACTAGACAGCCGGTCGTTTGTATGTAAATTTGTAATTCGCCCATAATTGCATATATTTAATTAATACTTGCATTCTAAATTACCTGCCTATTATTTTACGATCAACAACTTGATCATCTCTACCTTTTTTGAAAATGATAGCTGTACCAACATAAATAAATATTTTATTAAAATCATATTTTTCGGTTGTTTTCTATTTTTTGATCATTTCATGTAAGAATTTCTTTTTAAATTAATGTATGACATGGAGGGTAGGCCCCCAGTAGTAGTTTGTTTCCTGAAGATAATGCATAAACCCATCGAACCGTACACCAAAGACGAGCGTAGGTATACTTACTCTTTTTGAGCTAAAAAGACCAGACAGAGAAAAACCAAGTTTAAGTAGAAGATGAGAACTCCACAACACTTTTAGCTCTCTACTCTTTTGTGACTCTTAAAGTACGAAGGCTTTGCCATATCTTTGCCTCCGCTTGCTTGCTTTGGCTTTTTCTAAAAGTAAGCTGGTTTATACAACAAAGTAAGGAAAAGAGACAAGTTAGAAGGAACTGAGGACAGAATGAACAGGCATTGGAATATAAAGAGTTTTACGTTACACTCCACTACAAAGCTTTTATAACAACACAAGAAGTGATATAAAAGGAGTGAATAAATGTACGCAATATAATTCTGCTCGACAAAAATATAAGGGAAACTTCTTTACTCTACTCTACCATTCCTTTTCAAGCAGTTTTCATATAAAATTGAGGCTTGGTTCGTTTCTTGCTTGTAATGATACTATTCTACCGTTCGGCTGCAGCTTTGTTGGCTCTTTAGCTGAATAAAAACGGTCGAGTCCATTCGAGAGCCCGTTTTGGGGGAAGCAACCTCCGTCTCTGATATTTAGGCACACACATTACACACAGAAACCTCTCCACTCATTTCATATTAGAATATTTGTATGAATCTCTTATAAATATAAAGTCGTTTTTACGCGTTCATATCATCTAAATTGTGAAGAGGAACTTTTCAAACATTTTTTGTATGATGATATGTATGAACAGACAGCATACGCAACAAAACACCAGACCTACACAGTAAAATAGAAATTTTAACCGTGGTGGTGGGTTTTCTCTCTCGTCAATTCCCTTTTTCTGCTTGGAGCACATTCAATGCGATGTGATATTATTATTATTGTGAGAGACTGACAATAATCTAACTAAAGCAGCGGTCGGACGTTAAAAAATGTTTTCAGACAAGATACGAAATGAGGATGAAAGAGAATGCCTATAAATGATAAAAAAGTTGTCTTTAAAAACTTTTTTGTATCAGCACGAAGGCTCATGATCATGACATGATATATTATCTATCAACGTCATTTTCACATCATGAAAATGCAATCGTTAAATATTTACGAGAAGATTCTTTATTGAGAAAGCTTTTGAATTAAACATGTTATCCGATTTAAACAATGGCAAAGTCAAAGGTTTAAAAGAAAAATGAGATTGAAGCTCTGACCGCATCCATTTAGATTTGATCTAATAATTACATGAAAGTTCTTCTGGAAAAAATAACATCCTTTTTGGAATTATTCCAGAAAGATTATTAACGCAAAGTGAGAAAGCATTTTGAAATGATACATACTTAATACATGGTAACTTTCAGAGTTTGAAAAACGTTTTAAGAACTATGTAAAGATTCTAAGTTAGCTATTAGCTTTGTACTACTTCTAAAACTAAACTTCTGAGAAAAAATAATTAAATTACCAAGAAAAAACATTCCCGGGAAGCTTAAAGTTTACTAGACAAGAGAAACATTGCGCTTTAAAAAGGCGACTTTTCAAACATCTAAACAGAAACATCTAAGCCTTAGCTCCACTTTTACTTGACTTTGAATATTTTTTAAAAATGAAAAATTAAGATACCGAAAAATTCAGTAGATCGCTACAAAACCAATATATTTTCAAATAAAGTTTGTAAAAACATTTAAAATTCTAGGTTTGGTTTAAACTTTATACCAATTTCAAACTAGAGAAAGAAATTGACTTCATGGAATGCTCCTGACAGCCATGTTGTTTAAATGCTAAATAATTACAAGTTCCCTATTAAATTTGTTTTGTTGCCGATATGAAATAAATTTCTTCAATGAATAGCTGCGAAGTGAAAGTTTTTCTAAATATGAATCAAACTACACAGTTTTCACTCAACTGTGCAAGAGCGGTATGTGAATTCTATTTTCAATTTGTGAAAGTTTGGTAGGAAAAAATCAAAAGACAGTCATGTAAAATGAAACGTAGAAAGGATTGTCAAGAGAAAGATCTTTCAACCCTTACATGAAATTTATTAAAGGCATTTTTCACCTTGTCATCCTGGCCAAAAGAAAAAAGCTTATCCAGAAAAATGACAACTCGATTTACATAAAGAAGCTAAAATTAGTTTGCGCTGCTGATGGGAATTAAGGGCGATTATTTTCAATACAAGCCAAATAAGAGCCAAACTACTTAACATGAATACAAGATTTCTAAAATATATTACCTGAAACGCTATTTTATAATGAAACTTTACAATTTAGCAGCACAAAAATAGTCTAACTATGCAAAGCACGATCGTAAGATTGTAAACAAAGTAAAATAACCAGCGTTTTCCTTGTTAGAAAACAAAGAAGGAGAAAAATTAATTGTATTACAAGATTTTTTTTGCTCTTTTCCGTACCTCAAAAAGCTTGAAATTTTTTGCTCTTTTCTGTACCTCAAAAAGCTTGAAAATCCTCACTGTAATTCCTCACTAGAAATATTGGCTTTAGAGTTAACAAGGCGGACCAGTGTGGGGAGTGTCTTCTCTCCAACCATGAGCTACACAGTGGAGTACGTGGTTTGGGAGGCGGAGTTTTCAACCCCACTTTTCTATCTTTACAGTAAAGCTCTGCTAGTTTAGGGGTTCATAGATTTGAACGAAGTGAGGAGGTTTTCCCTTTTCAAAAACGGCTCCTAACCTCTCCTCGTATTCTTCACTCACTTGGGTAACAAACTGATATCACAGAAAAGAGCTCGACTGATTCCACACAGCTCACTCACTCTAAAAACACGAAAGGCAAGCCAAATAGAGGCAACCAGACTCTATTTCAACGTTGTGGTCTTGTATGATTCAGCAGCGAAAGAGAACTTCTCTGATTCCCCTTCTTCTCACTCCATAACAACATAGTAACAAAAAAACGGAGCAAAGTCTTTGCTTTATCTATATGTACCACACACAAATACGGCATCAACTGCGGGTCTGCTGAGCTGTTTGATGCCCCCAGCACCACTGGAAACTGGAGGAATCCTTCGCTTTTCACTTCAATATATTACCAGCGAGAGCGGAGGCAAGCAAGCAGCAAAGCAGTAGCGTAATCATAAAATAAGAGAACCCAAGCTAAAATTTCCACTCTTTGCTTTAACTAAAGCTGCGCTCTATCGTGTTCCTCTCTTCTTCGCTTTATATAAACTTCTTTTTTGATATGATCACGATGCTTTTATTCCGCTGTTGTTTGTGTGAGTGTGGTGGCGAAGCACTCTCTAACAACACGTTAGTAACATCATCGCATCGTTTTCAACGTTGTTGCAGAGAGACGCAGCATTGCGTTATATGATTACGTGAATCCCCTTCTCTTTCCATCATCTCATTTTACATTACCCAAAATGAGGAGAACTTTAACTGAATATAAATTTTATAGATAAAATGCCTTGTTACAGTGTTGGAGTCGTGGTAGTTTCTGTGCTTTTCTGCTGTGCTCTACTCAATTTGTATTGAAATAAAGCCTACACAACAGCTGCACACTAAATTCATAGAAAATTAAAACGCTATCCCTTCTTATGAAACAAGCGATGGCATTTTATTTTATCTTTTGGGTTTCATGCTCTTTGGAGGGTGTTGTTGCCATCCTGTCATTATTTTCAGGAGTGTTGTTGAACACACAACAACCGCATCGTGTTGTGTAGCGTTTTCAGATAAACATGAAAATCTACTTTAATGAACGCTGCACACTTTCCTACACTCTTTTCCTTCGAGTTGCACAACAACACTCGATGATGACGATACTGATGATGATAATGACATGAAAGGATGTTGTAAGGTTGACTACATCATTACAGCGGAATGATAATGAAAGCTGGCAATATAAAAAAGGAATGATAAAAATTCAGAGGGAATAAAAGCTCAACATTTTCTCATGTNAGAGGGAATAAAAGCTCAACATTTTCTCATGTTTTTAAATATTTTTTATCTGTTGACTTTGCCTCCAAGAAAATTTTATTACTTATAAATTAAAGACATTGAATGAAGAAAGCCATGACTAAGAAAACTACAACCAGAATTTCTTAAATCGAGGAGTTTCTTGATTTATTTGCCTTCACAAGTTTAATATGAAGGATATGGGCAGCAAGAAAAGAATGGCTAGTTTTAAGCATTTTCTATAAAAACCCCAAAAAAACTGAAATCATTCAGTTGAAATTTGTTATGAGTTTTTTGAAAAAAGTAATGGTTCTGGAGAATGATTCAAAAAATGTTGGAAGGATATTTTTGAAGATGATAAAATGAGAGTGATGATATTCGTACAACAGCTGCAGTAACATTAAAGAATACCTAAAAATAAAAATGCTCCATTTGAGAACGACTTAAATCAAATACGCACCAGCTGTGTCTCTTTTTCTTTTATCACGGCAAAGTGTTATTAGAAAGATGGATGGGATTGGAATCGGAGAAAGAGGGAGAAAAACTGCTGTGCATAATGAAAATACCTTTTAATACTTCAACCGCCGTAGTGAAGCCAAACCAATGTGGCGTTTCTTTCCTTGGAAAGACCAAGATACATAGAATATAAAATACCTCATATATCTTAAGCTTTTCCAGCACAATTGGCAAGTGCTCATCCTGTGATCTCGATCTCATCCAAAGCTCGGTGCTGAACATTCCACCCACAGCCATGTTCAAAATGAAATATCATTTAAATTTCTTTTCCCTCTGTATAGGTATCAAAACGTCTTGGGTGTGTCATATAAAAAAAACTTTTCTATTTACTGAATTGGTATTTAAAAAGGAAAATCTTGAATTTCTCCAGATAAAAAATTCCTTTCCAGGCTTTTATTTGTAATTCATTGTGTTTGCTACTTCAAACAGTTCACAATCCAGTAAGAAAAGTGGCAATTAAGGCATTCCTTCATTAAAACACTTTTCATAAAAATAAAATGCAAAGCTGAAACAAGAATTAGCTTTTGTTATAATGAAAGAAAGAGATCTGCTTGAAACCGGTCGAGCTTGAAGATTTACATGGATGTTATGGGGAGTGTCTTTAACTCTGGATAGTGCCCAATCGTCAAACAATTACATAAGAGAGATGTATAATTATCTCCAGGATTAAAATATAAAGATGTTTCAAAATGTGTTTCGTTTATCGTTACACTTTAATGATTTTTTTGGGCAAGTGTTAATAAAATGTTCACATAAGAGGATGGAAGAAAATTGTAGCAAACATGAGTGAAAACTCACACAATTTGTACATTTTCTGTTATTGACCAAATAACAATATGCCGTCAGAAAGCAAGTGGTCTTTTACTTGGATATGCTATTATTCTTATCCGGATTATTACGTTTACTGCAAAGTCATGTCCTGTGTTTCTTCTTCCTTCAACTAAATGTTTATATGTTTGAGACTCTTTTCAGAGGTTTTTACTGTAACATGTTATGGTCTGAAGCATTTTTTGTTAAAACTCAAATTACTGTTTAATTTTACAATTGTTAGAAACTACCCTTTTATATTTTTTATCCACAGCCACAGTAGAGAATCCTGATCAAATCTGTTTCATAAAAAGGCGCAGAGAATCGTTATTCACAATTCGAAAAATATTGATCAAGAACAATGCTATTTAGAAGAGGGAGTGTCCGTTTGCTTTTAGATTATCATAATCTTTGAATAAAACGCGTATTATATTTTTAAAGCTGAAATTAGACAAAAGATTCAGAGGTTTTTACTGTAACATGTTATGGTCTGAAGCATTTTTTGTTAAAACTCAAATTACTGTTTAATTTTACAATTGTTAGAAACTACCCTTTTATATTTTTTCTCCACAGCCACAGTTTCATAAAAAAGGCGCAGAGAATTGTTATTCACAATTCAAAAAATATTGATCAAGAACAATGCTATTTACGAGAGGGAGTGTCCGTTTGCTTTTAGATTATCATAATCTTTGAATAAAACGCGTATTATATTTTTAAAGCTGAAATTAGACAAAAGCCCCTTTTGTTATCACAATATTTAAATTCTTTCGCTTCGACGTTTGCTTTGATCTAAAGTTGGCTTCTGAATGAAATATGAATGCCTTGAGGACAAGTATTCAAAACAAGATTCTCAAAAGCCGAAAATGGAATTTCTTGACAGTCCTACTTCTTCATTTTTAAGTCATTGATATTCCGGTTTCTTTATTTTTACCAATTTAAAAATTACAAAGCTTTTTCTAAGAGGAAAATAATAGCAAGGAAATAAAAGCTTTACTGTACAATTTGTTGTACAGTAAAGTTAATTTAAGAAAAACTTAAATTGTTTACTATTTTTGTTCTTGTTTAATGTTTTTAAAATGGAACGACAGGAATACCTTTTACCAAATTAAGAAACCACAGGTTTTGAGGTAAATGTTAATAGCAATATCGTAACTAGCTTAATTTAATAGTTTCAATGATTGCAAATGCCTTCAAGTTTAAACCTGAATGATAAAGGTATCAGAGTACCCCATAACGTCCTTAAAATTTACAGAGAATATTTTTCATCCGAATTTAAGAAATAGCCAATTCAAATTAAAACAAAATAAAGAGTAAAAGTGTGCTAGTTATTTATAATTTATGAAGATCATCATCAATTTTTTTAAAAGAAAGTGAAAGAATCTTAGTTTTTGCTCTCGATTTAAATATTTAAAATAAAAGCACTGTAACAAAAATTGCAAGAAAATCCGTATAATTTAGATTTTCAACTTACCCATATTATGTTTTTTATTTTAGTATCTTGCTATAGTTCGGCATATTTTAGTTTCAATATAAAAATTAAAGCTACAAATGTGTAAGCATGCATGTAATATTCGGCAATTGGCCATAATTATTAAATATGGCAACTTCACGTTTGGTCATGTTTGAAAGAAAAATTCATGCATTTTAAAATATTCATTCCAAATTGTGATAATTTGCCAGTATATGCGAGAATCGTGTAAGTTTTTACAATCTTCTACAATCAATCTTCTATAAATATTAGTAATTCTTAAATTGACAACAAGCGATAGACAGTTCACAAATAGGGCAATATGAGATATGCTAAGCAAGTATTCAAATAAGCAATAATATAAATTCTAGAAAAATGCGATTTAATGATATAATTACAGCGATGTTTTTAAAACTCCATAATTTAAAGAAGTAAAAACAATTGTTGTGGACAAATATGATGAACTTTAAGAACCCAATAATAACTAACTACACTAACTAAAAAAATTGTTTGAAATATGAAAAAATATTTTACAACTGAACATGTAACAACCAGCACTTTCTTTGATCCATTTTTTTCTTTTAAATACTTTTAGTTTTTAGTAAAAACTTTTTACTATTGAAAGTCCAAAAATTAATGAAAAACAATTTCTAGCTAATTCAAATCAGACTGATGATGAAATCATTAGATAACTAATATTTGTTAGTTATCTGAAAGAAAAATATTGACATGTCATCAAGGATAAATCAGCCATCTAAAAACTAAAATCATGCATGTATGCTTTTTTACAAAAGCCACGTAGAAAGCCAGTCCATGCAGAGCATATCTAAGGTTTACGCAATATAATTCAACTTTAAATCAAAAAATATTTAAAAGACTTTGCATTTTAAAAACTTTCCTTCTCTCTCTCTGTGTCTTACTATCAGACACATTTATCAAAAGAAAAGATCTTATGAGGACAATGAACGTAAAACTTTTTACCAAATTTTTTCTTTCTATATCTCGTCAGCATGAACTGTCTTGAAATTCTTTTCAAAGTCTAGTATTAAATAATGTAAGTGTTTCTGTGAGAATGTACGTGCTCAGCAAAACATCATCATAGTCAATCCTTCTGTTCTTTTTAGTGTGCAATGTAATCACAATCCGTTTCGTCAGCATGATGCTGCTCCAAGCACAATCACCATTGCACGACGGATATGTGGGTAAAAAACGAAGTAATATCATTCATTACGCTGATGACGATGATAAAATGAACTATAAATGGGCTGCCTTCCTAATTCCATACCACCTTCGCCACAAAAGCCGTTTTGAAATATGATACATGAAGTTTTAGAAATTGGCCAGGGAAACAAATCAAAGGGATAAGAAGCATCAATGCAAAGATAAGAAACAGGCAATAATACTATTCATTCATTGCCATAAAATAAATGAACATTTTCCAGAAAACCATTTACCTTCACATTCACTAACTCACGTCAAAAAATTACCACATCATCGCCTCCTCTCTCTCTTTTTTAAAAAGTGCAATAGCATTTTTTCAGATTATGAGTAAAGTTTGCGTGGTGGCAACGCGCTGCTTCTGTTGTTGGTAGTTGCTTCAGCTTTTTGTGGTAATTTAAATCAAATTTGTTCCCTGTATATAAAAATTGCACAGGAGATTTTAGAAAGGAAATAAGCCGCGTGTTCTCGATACATCTCTCTATCCCATGCAATTTGCTGTGTATCCAGGTGAATGTAGTTGAAACATTTTCTTTAAGAACAGATTTCATAAATATATTTACCAGATTTGATTGCATCTTGTTCATGTACAGCGCGTTAAAATCGTATTTTATTCTGCATCGATTTTTTAAAAAAACCTTCACTGTAAGTATTAAAGGTTTTACTACATTTAGTACATTTTGTAACCGCCTCAACCGCAACAGATCGCAATGAACACTTTAAACAGCAATAGTTTGCAGCATGAAAGGCAACCCAGTCTTCATATCAAAATTAGTTGTAATCCGCTTTACACCGCAACAACAGAGTCAAAAGAACAACAAGTAGTAAATAATGCTGAATGATGTACGCGCTCTTCTCCCAACGTATAAAAAGTCAATATTGTACACAAAAACATTTGCTGCTATAATAATGCCATGCAAAAGAGTCGAATACTCTCTGTATATTATACTTTTTTAAAAAAAATCTGCCTATTGTATAAAAATATTTTATCTCCCTGCTGTCTGGCAGCAAAGTTTCATTGAAATACCTATTTGAATCGCATTGTATTCAAACTCAAACATATAATGATGCAAAAACAACACTTTAAAGTATCATCTTCATGATTCTCATGATAAAAATCATCACCATCATTACCTTTTTACTTCAGTAACTCTGCCTTCATTTTCGCTATGTAAGCAAATATCCACGTTCATCGGCACAATGTACCATCAGCCAAAAATTATATGTTTTGCTGTAAAATTTTCTTTTCCGTCACATACAGTTACTTGAAGCAAGCGACGGAAAAGTTAAAATGAAGTTAAGGAACGTTTTTTAAAAATTGACTGAGTCTGTCTGCTGTTGTAGCTGTTATAGACAAAAAGTGAAACAAACTTGTCAGAAAGAGAAAGAACATGTCATTGACAACGCTCTAGTGAGTGAGTCTGGCAAAACTTTATCGTGCAACAACCAACGACTAATGCAAGCAGATAGACATGAAGTAAAGTCCGTAAACAAGAGGATGATATCTCTGGCTCATTTTGGTTGTCTAAAAAGCATCATCGTATACCTACAAAAATGATTTGCCAAAACAAGCAATAATTGTAGCACTACTGCCAAATACTTTGGCATGATGTTGATCTTGTTGTTAGCAGCAAATATGATCAGCTTCCTTGTTTTGATTTATCTTCTTACTTAATCAAGTTAACTCTTCAAAATTAAACCGCAAAACAAAGGTTAATTTCTTTAATAATATCCTATTTCAATTGACAATTTTCATAATGTCAACAAAACATGAGAGCAGAAAAAATGTACTCTGAATATTTAAGCATGCAAAGTTATTTCAAAAATGCTGTTTGGTTTAGCCGTGATAAATTTTTTAAGCCATAAAAATGCCAGCCACTGACAATAGTAATCAATACCTATACCTATCTATTAATCTGAATTGCATGTTTTAGTAATTAATTCATTTTTAATTACGATTTTTTAAATAGAAATCTAGAACTATTATTTTGTCTGCGGATGTAATTATTATAAACGAACATAAATATGAAAATGTTAGTGGGCACGACTGCTGCTGACTGAAAATTCAACATAGTTTTAAAATATTTGTAAAATTTTGCAATAAAATTTCAATTAAATAATGTAAACATTGGTTATAATAGAGTTGATGATATCTAATCCATACAAATGCCCAGTAGTTGTCCTAAAATATAACATTGTTTTCAAAAAATTTGCTTAACACACGTACGAATATTCTATAGACGTCATTACGACATTCCCGTCTTTTTATTGCTCGCTTGGGCACGGATAGACCAAAACACTGAAGCAAAAATACAGGTATTGATCAAGTAAAAAGCACGCAAAGAGTAAAGTAGAATTTATTTTTTCTTGTTTGCAAAGCTACAAAGCCAAGCAAGCAAATGCCACCGCCGCCACCACGACAGAACACGAGAGATGATGAATAGAAAAGGAAGACATTGTATTGCAACGTAATAAGTATATTCTAAAGCTGTTCATTCAATTCATTCTTTATTCAACTAAGCTTGGCTACAAGCTCCCACATAACACAAGCATGAAACATTTTATTCATTCAAATTATAAAAAGGGTTACAAAGCACACCACACACCGACAAGTGTGTACGCAGGAGTGAAGTAAAACAGGCAAAGTTACAACTGTACGGTCACTCTACTTACTACAATTGCAATCGCAACAACCTCAACAACTTGAAAAGAAAAAAATAATAAATTTTCGACAAGTTGATTTTCAGATGACCAGAAAAGCGTTGAACATAGCCAGAGAGATTACAGACTCGACACATTATTATCGATGAAGAAAAAGAAAGACGACTACACAATAGTATGACATGACAAGCATAAAAAATGGTGTTGTAATCACATGAATAAACTAAAGGGCAGGCAGACGAAAAACAACAAAAAAGTCTCTACATACAACATACAAAAAAGTTATGTTCATCTTTTTATACAATATGCCCACATAATGTACGGTAATAGCCTAACCAAACCAGGTTGGTTTATGTAGCTTGATCAATTTAACAATGGAAATTTATGCGGACATTAATTGAGGACTTTAGCTTTTTGGTAAAATAATTCAAAAGCTTGCACACAGTGTTCATTCTGACCGTACCTTTAAGTGTATTGTTAATATATATGGCATCAATTTACAAAACAAGTATCTAACATATGTACACAGTAAGCATCGAATGAATAAAATTCAGTCAGCTTTTTTAACATCATTTTCAGACAACTGATATCATTTAATATAATCAGAAGCGTCGTTTGGGGAGATAAAGTCAAATTTATCTTGATAAAATCATGCCATCCTGCAAAGTGCTAGTCCCGCGTGTCCACTCACTCAAATTGGATAAATAAGATTCCCCTTCAAAAAAAAACAGCCAAGCTTTTGATAACAATTTTGATACACAATCAAAACGAAGTAGAAAGACACTTATAATAAAAGTTGAGTAATTAAGAGATAGACAAAAGGCATCTCGCTGTTATGATTAAGCTTTAAATTATCACGCTGCAACTAATGCTTACGCTCTATGAAAAGAGGTTTATATGTATAGCGCTCAATTAATGTTTTGACAAACGTTTGTAAAAGAAGTGCATTATCATCACCACAGTATATTTAAAATAACTGAAAGATATAAATCAGGTAGTCAACAGCAAAAAGGATAAACTAGTATATCCTTCGAAATTTCACACTTGATTAGCAATGATAATTAAAAGTGCCACATAAACTGTTTAAACAAAAAAAACTTTACTTTTAAACTTTACTCAATGAATAGCATCTAAATATGAGGACTTGTATTGTAAATGATAAAAAATGTTAGTTTCTTGACATTTTTTCTTCTTTGGATTTTACTTGGCATGGTTCAAATTAAATATATTTAATAATGGGAATAATTTAATGCGGATTCTTTACATATTTTATGCTAACAAATAGATTTTGTAGCGTATATAATAGAAGTCGTTAAGGAGGAGGGTTTAAGAGGTTGTTCAATTTGACAATGAATAAATTTTGTAGTAATAAAATGTAGTAGCCTTAAGACAAAATAGTGAAATACAAGATTGGTGAAGGTATATAATTTTGTCTCGCTTTCCAGTGTATTGTAATTTCGTTTACTTTAATAAAAAGAGAATTGCTTTAACAATGTAACCGGAAGCTGGTCAGAGGTACGATATCATGCATCTGTGCCGTTAAGAAACACTAAACTTGAGAAGCCAAATTGTCAGCTTAGTTCCTCAACGTTTATTATTTAAAATTTTGACGTATTTTTATTCTGTGCTGATTATTATTTTGTATAAGAATATGTGACTCAAGACTTTCAAGGAAAGTAGGATCCTTAATGTGTATGAACTTTAATTTATTAAAGTAAGCTTTGCTTTGATTCAATAAAACTGAAAATTTGTGCCGAGAAAGTTTTCAATCCAGAGACAAGTGCAATTCTTTATTGCCGGCACTAATGACTTCTCGATTGTTAAAGAAACCTAGATTTTTATGGAGTCTACCACACAGCAAATAATTCCCATACAATCCCATTATCATCGCAAACAATAAAATGAAGGACATAACGTGGAAGTGACAGATCCTCTAAAAGTTTTATTCAGTTTTCCTTTGACCCTTTTCCCAGCAAACTAACTGACTACTTGAAAATATACAAACAAGTGTACAACCATCATAAAAACAAGCTGTAAAACAAACATGATTAAAAACCTAACTAGAAGATACGACCTCAGACCTCGTCAAAAAAGGCTCAATTTTTGAAAAAGCGACTTGATTCACAGTCCAACAAACTAATCGTAAGTACCTATATAGCTACTTTCAGTGGTACATGCTGAATTTACAACTAATAAGACCTTAACAAGTCAACTTGGTTTTTCAAAGATTTTTGGAAAGCTTGAGAGCAACACCTCCAGTCAAGTATCTAGTTTCCTTTTTCTTTAAGTAACATTCTTTCTTTCGCCTACTACGGAAAGCCAGTCTCATAAATCAAAATTAGGTCTCTGATTATGGACTACACATTTTACGGCAAAGTAATAAGAGGTATGAGTCCATCCTTTTTCTTAATACG
>JAANSO010002447.1:0-13457 GCA_036507315.1 Lepidocyrtus fimetarius
CACTAGCTTGAAAAGTCGCAACTTTTTGCAAGTCTTTTTAATGCTCTGATCCATTAAAACCTTTATTGAAAGCTAAAAGACTGTTTTTGTAGGAAAAATTTATTTTTTGCAAAAAAAAAATTGCAAATTTGCAAAAAATATTTGCATATTATTTGTCTGCAAGCTATTTCCGTTCGAATGATATGCTACTTGCTATATGTTGCCATTTAAAATTTTCTAACGGTCATTTCCACCGTTGCAACCGTTTGGTCAACAATGCTGGATTACTATGCAATTTATGCAAAAGCCTTTGCTGTCACTTTCTCTAAAGTTTTACTACAACGGCTTCAACAACCTTCGACCTATAAAGGTTTTAATGCATAAAACTTAATAAAAACATCGTCACCTGTGCATGTTTTTACTCCTAACGGCGAAACCGTTGGTCCAATATTGCTGAAAAACTATACAGTTCTGTCCGAAGGTTGGGTCTACATGTCTGCCAAATTTGGTCAAAATCTGTTAAGGCGTTTTTGACTTCTCGTGGGAACAGACAGACGGACAGACGGACGGACAGACAGACTAACATACTGATTTCATAACTAGCTTTTCAAGCTAGTAATAATGAAATCATACAAATTCCTCATCATTTAAGATAAATACGATGACTTGTTGAGACTAGGAATTTTCAGCGTCACAAAACCAGACAAAATCATTTCATTTTTGATCCTTTTGTCTATAATTGTGACTTCCCTTAACTTTCATGATTTTGTCTGGGTTTTGTATAATGGAAGGAGTGAGGGTAAAGATGAGTGATCGACGAGAGCAATAAAATCTTCAAAATAATAATCCAGTTATGTGAAGTATGTTGTACAAGTACAGAAGCAAAGTTAGATATTTTTGATAAAAATAATTTTTTCCACTTGACTTCTTTTACTTCTTCTTTTCTCCTATTTGCGGTTGCAACTGCGTTTTTAGCACAAAAAGCGAAAGAACCTTTTTGGCTAATTTGAAATGTGTCGTTTTTCGCTGTTTTCCATGTTTTGTTGTTGATGCTCTGATATGAGAAGGAGTCATAAATAAATAAAAATGTCAAAACATGGTCAGTTCCTGTTATCATTGTCAAAGCGAGGAATATGAAGATGATAAAAGGTTTTACGGACAATTAAAATGCATGTGTGTGTGCCTCTTCCCTGCCCCACCTTCCACTGCACTTGTTTACATTTTGTAAGCGAGCTACTCAACACCACCTGCTGATTGAACACTGAGGGCTTCCATTATTTCATTAACAATAGAAAGGGAATAGCAAAAGAAAGGGTAGAAAAAGGGTAGAAAAGGACTGCGGATTGTGTGGTAGGTAACCGTGATGGTAAAATTGAAGAAAATCTGAAGAAGGGATGCGAAAGGAAAAACGGGGAAATTTGCTCAAAGTTTTGCTAAAACCATTGCAAAAGATTGCAATAAGCACCAGAAAGGTTAGGTATGTAAAGTAAAAATCGTTCTGGGGCTAACTCAGATTTTTATTAGATTTACCGTAGTTTAAATTAAAAACTACCGGAAGTTCATTAAAGATGAAATGATTAATCAGTATTTATGATTGAACATACATATTTGGAGTCAATTTTTCAATTATCAAAATATGCAGTTTTTGAGTTCAGGAATTTCTTTGAAGTGGAAGTGATTGCAATTTGTCAATGCTAAAAGAAAATGAAAGAAAAGTTTTGAACTTGGTGGGAATCACTGTTCGGTGACATGTACCGCCATCCTTCCGAGCGTTCGGGATTTTCATCAACTCCCCGAAGATGTTTTTTTTTCTCTCTTCCTTCCGGTACATGTAACGTTCAGTTCATTCGTTTATTTCTACCCTGTGAACATACCCGGGTATTAAACTACTTCATTTCCTTGCTTCAAAATACATAATCTTTCAACTTTGAATAAATTCAAAAAATTTCTTGAAAGTTAGCATAAATAGCATAATTTTCAACATATATTTCATGATTACTATTAAATTAAAAATTTCATTTACACAGCAGATAATCTTATTTATAAATTTTGTTTCACTAACCGTTTTATCCAACGTTTATGTATTAATAAATGTTTTAAACCCTTTTCTAATCATGCCACGTACTAGTTTAACTTGAGTTTGGGTATCCTGCGGAGCAAGTATGCACACATTACTAGGACCACCCAACATCAATAGTGCTTATCACCAAAAAGTCAACAAAATTTTGTCTTTTTTCAAAATTAAATCACCCTTCTTCCTTAATTTCTCTCATCTTCATTCTACCTTTCATGCAATAAAATTACAATTACATGACTGTCTTAAAAGTGCAAACAAAAAATTGATATACACATGTTAAAATTAAAATCTTGTCAAGATTTCATGTCATACTATCTTCCACACTTATTTCAAGCTCAATACTAATCCCTGTCTAGTCCATTCTTTGCACCAAATAAAATCCTTTCTTACAATTGTTAGTCAATTTAAGCCTTTTCCCACACGCCCACAAGTCTGCCTTACCAAAATTATGAAAGATGGACAAAAAAGGGATGGAAATACACATTGAGGGAGAGCTATTGAATAAAAATTATGTCAAAACGTTAAAATATTTAAGGATTGAACATTAAATCAAAATATTTCAGTACACGTTATCATATTTATGAATTTTGCAATCAATCTTTCTATGGAATTTAAAGAATTTCAGTTTCTTTTTCAAATTTTGCATTCAAATCAGACAAAAACAAAATCCATTTTCGATTATTCATCCTCTTAGCTCACATAATCATTCATCATTATCATCTCAATAATCAAAACGCATTTTTGACATGGAATTTCACAAACAAAAAGATAAGAATAGATTACGTCTAAAGTTTAAACTATGCATTTATAGTTAATATTGAGATTTCTTATTTGGGATCTCTATTTTTCTCTATTTTCTATGGATAAATTCATATTTAGTTTTGGATCATATTGGATTTCATTTTTTAAAAGGATTTGGGTTGGCTCCCAAAGGATAAGATCTTCCTCGTTCATTTATTTTCCTAAACTGTTTTCATTTTTTTCGATACTTATTGATGAGAATATAATGGCAAAGGCGTGAATAATTTTTCAGTATCCCTTAAAACCGTAAAAATTTAGCCAAATGGATAATTGTATTTTGTATTGATTTTGATGAGTTTGCTTTATGTTAGTTTTTTACGAAATGCTTTTTGTTTAGATAAAAAGAAAATTGTTTTTAGTTTCAGTTGCTTATTGTTTTTGGTGGTATTATGTTTTAAAAAACAAAAGTTTTCCCCAAGATTTTGATGTGATTGGATAGTTATGACGCAACTGTTCAGCATAAAAATTTATTTGTAACAGGCTAAAAGTGACTTTTCATGTTTTTTCCTTCTATTCCTAAAATAAAAAATCTGTTAGGTTTTGAGTTTTTTACAAAAAAATATTAGCAGTTGGATTGTAAATGACTGAAAAGAAAAAGAATAGAATTATTACGTCACTGTTCCTACTTCTGTTTCTCATTTGATGACAATGAATACAATTTCAAACAAAGTTTGGCATTCTGTGTCTCACATTTGGCAATAACTTCTTATTTCAAAAAGCAAATAGAGTTCTTTATTGGATATCTTGCACCAACTTCCTTTTACTTTTTGAGCTTGGACCGAGAAAAAAAGGGTCTAAAAGGCTGACTGACTGATCAGAAATTATATCGTCTGGGGATTCTGTACATTACGTTTTTTGTAGTGAAAGAAACAGTATAAGAGTTCAACCATAATTTTATATATTTTTTTGCATTGTACGGAATTTTTTCTCTCCGAAAAATGATTTTGTGTTGTTCTTAGTAAAGGGAAGAAGCAGTTGCCATTTGTTTTTCTCTATGTAACTTGCTTGAATCATTTTCATCCCTTTTTTATCCTTCAAACTTTGACTGACTTCCCTTTCCACTTGTTTCAGGGAGGACAGCAGAAAAAATGAAAAAATGATTATTACGGAACTAACTGCAAGGATGAAAACGTGTCCAGTGAAGTGGTGACGATGTCGTAGTGAGGATCACTGGAGAATTCCAGGAAATTCCCCAGAGGGGTAAGTGGGGAGAAAGAGGAGTGACGAGCTAATCATGGCAAGGTCAAAGGCTGCTATCGGTACTGTTGCACTGATGGTGATGGAAAAATGTACAAAACTCAGTTTGAGCTTTTTGAAAAAATGAAATGCTTGATGGTTTTATAGGGCTCATGCCGAGCATTGCATGCAATTATTATTAAACATTTCTAGGGGACGTGACACTTTTTTATATTTTTAAAAAAGTGATAATAACGAGGATCTACAAGGCCTAAATAGTGTCAACGTCAAACCCTCAATTTTATCCTTGTATTAATTAGTCTTGGTTGTAAAAATAAGAGTTAATAAAGAAAAGTTGATTTGCATTTTTGTTAATTTCTTCCAACTCTTTTGGGAGCAGTACAGAAGCAGCAATTAATTCAAAATTTAGAACAGTCGAGAAAGTTTTATGGAGAAGTTTTATTAAAAGAAAAAATCAGTTTTTTTAAATTTTGAGTGAAAAAATATATCTTTACAGAAGGAAAGAAGATATATCCGTACAATTTTTTTTTGTAAAAATTCTTCAAAATAATAAAAATTGTTTTAACGCAGTTTTTTCGAGAAACAAACAAACAATGATTTAAAATTCAATTCCCATTTGACCCCAGACGCTTTGTAAAAATACGGGAATGAACTTTGGACAAAGGAAAATGGACAAATGTATATCCACAACCTTCTTCATTCCAACCCTTCTCGTGCTCTTCGCTCTAATAAGTAATGCATGTTCAAATTTGGGAGCAGTACAGAAGCAGCAATTAATTCAAAATTTAGAACAGTCGAGAAAGTTTTATGGAGAAGTTTTATTAAAAGAAAAAATCAGTTTTTTTAAAATTTTGAGTGAAAAAATGTATCTTTACAGAAGGAAAGAAGATATATCCGTACAATTTGTTGTAAAAATTCTTCAAAATAATAAAAATTGTTTTAACGCAGTCTTTTTTCGAGAAACAAACAAAAAATGATTTAAAATTCAATTCCCATTTGACCCCAGACGCTTTGTAAAAATACAGGAATGAACTTTGGACAAAGGAAAATGGACAAATGTATATCCACAACCTTCTTCATTCCAACCCTTCTCGTGCTCTTCGCTCTAATAAGTAATGCATGTTCAAATTTTCAGCTCTCGGGTTAAATTCGTACCGATTAAAAATTCATGATCTTCGTCAGCCTGAGCGATTTTATTTCTCTTGTTTTTAGGAACGTGTCGAGTAAAAAACTCTATTTTCCATTATTTCTAAAGCAATAGAATAATAAGAATGGAAGAATCGTAAAAAAGGGTTTTTATGTGGAAGTAAAACAATATTTTTATTGATCTTAAGCTAATGTTATGAGCTCCAAGAGAAAAAAGATCAGAGGAAAAAAAGAGCGTGAATTCAATTTTTAAAAATGTAAGAGCGTGCGAGAGACAAAGTAAAAATTACTTAAAAACCGTATTTTTGGAGTTTTAAAAACAATGGCAAACTCAAAACTTTTGGTGTCACACGGACTAGATAAGAAAGCAACTTTTCCAAGAAGATTACAGAGTTGTCTCTCAATTTGCAAATATCTCTTCTAGAAGACATATACGTTTAAAGAAATTTTCCAAAATTTGTTCTCTTGTTTGCCAAAAAATACATCGTAAATATAGATAATGATTTGTCATTTATGTAATTTATAGATTATGTTAATTATTCCGTTCTAGATGTACCATAGCCATAGAAAGATGAATGTAAAAATAGGCTATGTACATAATGGCTCAAGATTAAATAAATTGATAAGTGTTTCTTTTGTACCGTATATTCTATATTAGAGCCCGGCTCTAAAATAAAGCCCGGGTCTGTAATAGAGCCCTAGGGGTACGAGCCAAATTTATGAATAGAGCCCGGGTCTAAAATAGAGCCCGGGTTAAACACAAAAATCTGTTAAACTCAATAAAATTCAATCACAAACAGATGATAGAAGCAAATTAATCACATATTTTAATGGAATCTGCCATTTTACTTGACATATACGTTTAAAATCAATTAAAAAGACCAAAAAAGTAGTAATTTTGTGAATTTTATAAGCTTTTTAGGGTGAAAAGTTAAGAAAAATTAATTGTGCCCGGGTCTGAAATAGAGCCCGGGTCTGTAATAGTGCCCT
This sequence comes from Lepidocyrtus fimetarius, assembly GCA_036507315.1. Lineage (NCBI taxonomy): Eukaryota > Metazoa > Arthropoda > Collembola > Entomobryomorpha > Entomobryidae > Lepidocyrtus > Lepidocyrtus fimetarius. Next base: position 6,191 of record JAANSO010002447.1, read on the forward strand.
GGGGTCCAGAGCCCAAAAATTTTATAGAGCCCCGGGGCTCTAATATAGAATATACGGTATTAACATTATCCACTTTTACAATCAATTCATGATGCTTATGTAATAATGATATGACGATCATGACCCATATTAACTAAAAAGTATCAAATATTACGTTTATTTCTCTTTCTCTCTGTATGTTCCCATTTTGTTTATTTTTCTCTTTTATATCCATTCAAATGAAAATATAATTTTTAAAGCTGCTCGTCCATCCATGAATTTACTAAATCGAAAGTTGATAATACAAAGCGCAAANTTTTAAAGCTGCTCGTCCATCCATGAATTTACTAAATCGAAAGTTGATAATACAAAGCGCAAACAAAGTGACATGTCCGTATGTCACGCGTTCCAAACAAAAATAGATTAAGTTTTTTGTTTAAATTGGAATAAGAGACAGGAAGGAAGGAACAAGTCTTTTTTATTCATTTCTTTCTTAATTCATTCTCCCCCACTTGAATTACATACAAGGTCCACACGGCAGGGCGACACTGCGACATAGGAAAAGGCTGCCGCTGGCTTCCGTGTTTTTCCTGTACGAGCTAAAGAGCAACATGATAATATTAATGAATCCTCCTCATTCATTCTCTTTCTACTTCTTTCTCCCGCAAATTGATCCGATTGCAGGATAAGGAGGACACAGGACCAGGGCACACAAAGGGTGACGTTAGCGGCGGCTAAACAGACAGAATTATTTAAGTAAAACAGGAACACAACCTTGTTCTTTTCTTCTTTATCCAAACACTTTTTTAAATATTCATGGGAAAACGAGAATTTACTTCGTAATGAATAAAAAAGCAAAAGATTCTTATCAATTCCGTTTTTTTCTGTTCAGTAAAAATACATACGACACTTTTTGTGTTATTTTTATCTGATTAAACTCTTAAAAAGCTACTACAGCTCTGAAAGAATGAAGGAAAGTGTCACAGTAGCACTTCAAACTGTGAGCCTCCACCCAACGCACGCTGTCTGCTCACCCTTTGATATCCTTGTAAAAACAGTCTCAATATACCCCAGTTTTATCATTTTTGCACCCTTTTGTGTAACATTTTTCTTATTTCAATTCCAACCCAATTTTCTGTTTGTATGATCAAGAAAGGATAATTCAATTCTCTTTCTTTTTTCTCTGCGACCAGGCTGATGATGAGAATGACGATCAGATCTTTGAGATTTGCAGGATTGTGATGGGTGTAAAAAAGATTTACGATAAAATTATGTTCATATGAAAAATGGTTTGGGAGAAGGAAGATCAAAAGAACCGGACTTATATAAAACAACGTAATCTATGTGATTGCGCATTTTGATCCTGATTCCAATATTGAATCTATTTTCTTTTTAGGATAAAAATATGGTCTTCTGAAAAAACAAAAGGTTGAACTGTACAAGTGAATTTTTCCTGAGGCTTTTCAAGTATTAATGATAAATGAACAAAAAATTGAAACAACTGGTACTGTACGACGGTCTTTGCCAAAGCCAACCTGTCACTCTCTAATTTTAAAAATATAAATGTGTGGATCATCTGTATCAATTTTACTCTCCGTCTCTCTTTCCTTCCGTATGATTTGATTGCGCTTTTGTTCAATATTGCTGCTAGCAAGTGGATTGAATGAAAACTAACGAAATAAGATGGAAAATTTGCCCATTTAATATGAAAGGACAAAAGAGATGAAGGGAAGGAGAGAGCTTCAAAAGAGTAAAAAGGGTCTAATGAATAAATGTACAAAAAAGAATATTTTATATTTTCGGTTGACTGGAAAGAACCCATATGGTTTACTTTAGATTTGGATGTTGTTGTTGGCATGAGTCAAACCCTAAAGTGTCTTGTTTTTCCCTTTCTTCATTTTCAAAGGTTTTTTTTTGGTCGGACCCACTTGGGTTGTTGGATTTAGGGGGTATGTAATAGAGCTAGTCAACCTGAAAGGCAAGAAATTGTATCGGTTTTTTGGGTGCTAACAACATAACTGAACAAGTTGCTAGTTAAAAGGGAACCAGTCAAGTTTTTTGAAAGATGGAAGAAATATGGATTGGATTGAATTGGATCATTACTTATTCTGGTTTTTATTACTCTCCAAATGTTTATGTTTTCGACTCATCTCAATTCTCGATGACAATTGTTCTTGTTCTTTTTGATACTCAATTTTGTAGCAAGTTTGATCCACTTGCATTTTACTTCCACTATATATTAACTCCTTTTCCTTCTGTTGTTCTCTTCTAATTTTCCTCTCTAATAATTTAAGTGCATTATTTTGCAGTAGTGGTGAGTGGTAGTGACGGGGTTGAAAATAGAAAATGTTTAGAATAGAGTATTTATAACAGGGTTGTATTTTTGAAGGCAATGGATGCATTTGGTATTGAGGAAATAGCAATTAGGTTGACAGAAAATTGGAATTTTATTTAGATATGGGTGGCATATGAAATAGTAATTTAATTAAACTTATATGCTCCGATGGCCTACCATATTGAGAGAGTTAATTTAATTGTGGACATTCTGTTAAATTGTTGAATGAAAAAGAGCAACGATACAAATTCACCAAAGATGGAAACATTTCAGCTAACAAAGACTTAAATTAACTCAGAAAATTGCAAAATACTACTACAAGGCTGAGCCTATAATTCAATTTTTATTTCGCATTCATAAACATCATTTTCTTCATTTGTTTCATTTTGACTAGATAAAAGAATTGAAGAGAAATGATCTTTGTGAAGTTGATCCCAAAACTCCATTCTGTCCTTGTAAGGATCGTAAGAGATGTGTCCGGGATTTTCGTCAATTTTGTACCATGAAAGTGACTTGTTTCCGGAAACTTCTTCCGGTGAGATTGGGTTCCATTTTTTACGAGTTGAGTTGCCCCAAAAGTATCGTGGCTCTCTATGTAAAGCGACAGCATTTTACGATTTAATTGCGTAAATGTATTTTTAGTTAAGTTGTATTCTTATAAAATTACCCGTGAATAGCAAACGAGACCCAAAGCTTGACAAAGTTTTTTGAGAACTGTTCATGCTTTGAGCCGGGTTTAATGACTCTGTCTCCATTAAGGTCCCATTTGAGCATCAAACTGGTGAAACGTTGGATCTCCATGCCCGACTTCTGCAGGTAAAAATTTTAAACAGAAATTGTAAAATCTGAAGCAAAAAAATTTCATGAATTCACATTTTTTCTAACTTTTTGCTTCCTCTTCAATACAGGGACAAAAATGCGGAATTAGAGAAATTGGTCCAGACCAGCCATACAAATACAGATAAACAGGGTGAGTTTTCCCTCTTTTTGCTGTTTCTAAAGCCGTTTTGTAAACCCCAAAGTTTACAAACACATCGGAATTCAAATTAGTCAAATTGTCTCTCATTTTGTGAGAGATTTTCTCCGAACCGAAATAAAATTTTCGAATTTTCTCCGAAACAGTTGCCAAGTCCTCTTTAGACGTGGACTTCCCATAGTGAAGCGCATTCGGAGCAATTTCATCCCATTTAGTATTTAATTCATTCGTTAAATCTTGGTTTTTAAGAATGAAGCCGGAGTAAATACAAGCGCCTTCGTCCAAAGTCATTCCAATCATTAACGGTACCTCGGATATTGGAAAGGTTTTGTTTAGCAGGATGGAATAAGGCGAGTCTGTTATGAGAGGAGTAAGGGAGGACGTTCCAATCAAAGATTTTGGTTCACGGCTTACTTCAAAGAAAAAGTCTTGCTTGTTCATTGGCCAACTCTGAAGAATATCACAAATTATCAAAAGTACTCTTACGCAATTATTTCTTCTGGCAAAATTTTCTCACCGTTTTAAATTCGTACTGTGCCTTGTTCAATTTATATGTTGAAGCTGCTTCTAAACAAGATCGAATTTCATGTGATGAGATTCCATTGGGTTGACTTGCTTTTGTCTTGCATTTCATATGAGTAGCCAGCTCTACTAGAATATCCCGTGGATTGTGAAAATAGCTTTCTCCCTCCATTGCAGACCCGGATTGCGCAATTACTCTGTGAAATAACCCTTTTGTGATTGGAGATAGCATTAAAAAGTTAACTGCAGTGCCTCCAGAGCTTTCTCCAATCAAGGTTACAAGGTTTGGGTCGCCTCCAAACTTTTGAATGTTTTGCTGGACCCAACGCAAAGCGACAACCATATCCTTTAATCCGTTATTACCCGGAATCACTTCATCCCCAGTGCTAGCAAATCCAAACACTCCCAAGCGGTAATTAATTGAAACTACAACGATACCCTCGTCCACGAAAAATGGTGGCCCTTGATCATTATTACTTCCGTACATTAGTCCTCCCCCGTGAACAAAAACCATGACCGGGTAGCCTCCATTTCTTGACGAGTTCCTCACTGGAACAAAAACATTCAAGTTTAAACAGTCTTCAGAGCCAGAGCCTTCGTGTTGAGATAAGAAGCTTGCTTGAGGACATTTTGGACCGGGTTCTTTCACGGACTTTACTCCGCTCCAAGATAAAGGTTCGGAGATAAGTTCTGCTTCGGCAAATCGTTTTGGTATTGTAGCATAAGGGATTCCAATGAACGCACTGAATGGTAAGTTTTCACGGGAAATTATAACGTATCCGGAAAGAACAGAGTGTGGACCAAGATTAACGTAAGGCGTATCACCGTCATCTTCAAAAAAGACTTGACAGTTCACTTGTTCCTGCTTAATAACAAGAACAATTAAACAGAGCAATATCCTTAACAGCCAATTGATCCGCTTAATCATTTTTAGCCGAATACACTTTTTTCAGGAAGGATGTAAATAAAACTTTAATAATTCCAGTGTAAGTCATGGTAAGTTATTAATTGGAGGTCTAATTAACTAAGATTATTTATAAATTTTGTGATCAATTACAATGAGAAAGAGTTGCGTTACTTCAAGGAAAACCTATCGAGTGCGGGTAATAATCAGCACTTCAACTACTACCTCACTTCATTGCTACGAAGTTGAGGAACATTATTATGGTGTACATAGTACGTATCTGTATAATGCGTAAAATATAATTGGGTGACTAGAATGTTGCCAATGATGCGATTGATGTATTAAACAAAATTATCGTGGTATTCAAAATCATCTGGACATATTCATTGTCACTCCTGAATGATAACACGCCAATCGCACGTGATTTGCTTGTTTTCATTGCCTTGCCGCTCTGACCTTTGGTGATAATACGAATGATGATTATGTAATGTAAGATATATGAAACATGTACCAATGAACGGTTGCTTTTTTCCAAATGTAAATATTTAACATTTTAATGCTTGCAAACTAAAGCTGAAGCTGTCCACAAAATCATTCATTATACATCTCTTAAGAATCTATATTAAAATTTAGCGTTCATCATTTCATTCCATGTCAAATTAGTTACCCAACCACAAACGGCATTGGCAGGAACCATCATTTCCGTATACCGTCCACTTTGTTCTTTGCCGTTTTTCACCCGTCTCCCGGTATATTTTTCATTACACCCCCAAAGGATTTAAACTGGCAGGACAGGATCAACGAAGCTCAACCATCCCCATTCTTTCGATCACCTCAACCACCAAACGTCCAGAGAAATTGAAGAAAATGAAAGCTTCACTGCTCGTTTCACTCAACTTTAACCACCTTTCCTAGTTCTTTCAAATTTGAAAAAAGAAACTTTTTCCTCTTTTTTATGGAAAAGGAAAATGAGAATTGAGATGATGATGCTTTTTGAATAACCATCCATATTGTTTGATTAGCTAAAGCAGTAACTGTTCAAACATACATGACTCTCCTATTACTTCTCCTTTCGCATTCACCTAAAGGTAAAGCATTATTTTTCTTCTCCATTTTCAAATATTCACGAATGCATATAAGACTCCGGGAAAACTTTTTTACTTACATTAACATGACTACACTATTACTCAAGTTATGTGTAAGCAGAAGTCATCCTTCCTTATCTAACGATGTCTTTCCAACTCTCCATTCAGCCCATCCATTAATAATGTTTTCCTGTAAAATATCAAGATTTTATTACAGATTCCTTTTTCTCCTGTCCAGCTTTTTCACTTTTGCAGACATTTTCTCTTATTCCTTGGAAAATGGTGAAAAATTCTGCTTTTTGGATGTTGTTGGTGGTAAAAAGTATGAGAGAATTTGTAGGGAAGGAATAATCATCCGTCGTTTGTCCATATGCACGTTCTGTGTTCAAGGCTCCCTGGGATTTCAACAAAAACAAATTTTTCAACTTTTGGAAAAAGGATGGGGATGAAGAAAAAAGGAAAGAAAACGAGAGGTCAGTTTTCTCTCGGGGGTTGAGAACTGAGAACCACTTTGCTCCTTTCTTTTTTTCTGAATTTGAGTGAGTAAAAATTGGTTTGAAGTGAAGTTTTAACATAAAAAGCTGTTTTTACTATTCCTATAAACTAATATGGGCTCGTTTTCACTTCCAAGAAATCACAAGAAATGAATTTTCTAAGGGAAAGGAAAGAAAAAGGTTTTTAACTTAAGAGAGAAAGGGATAAAATGGAATCAAATGATAAGTGTACCGTGTACCCCTCAATTTTCATTCTTGACTGGACTGGTTTTATAAATTTCTTTCAAGGCAAACTCCAACCTTTTCCGAGCAAACCCAAACTTTTAGGTCTCTACTAAAATGATTTATTTATTACGATGATGAATAGTAAATTCAGCGAATCTAACATAAGTAGAATATAAATTTTCTACAGGAAAAAATGACCAGTCTACCCCAAAGAAGCCAAAGCCTCCAAAGATCTAACAATTTCAATGAATGAATATCAATCAAGCCTTACAACTTCTTTCCTTTTTGAAATCTCGTTTCAATTTGTTAGCCACAGGTTAAATTAAATAAGAAACAATAATATGAGAAACATCACTTATTTAAAATTTTCTTAAAATGTTATTTTTTATTCAGTACGAGTCGGGAAATTAATTTCTTTCATTTTCATTTGTTGCCAGTATCTTCCCTGTAAAAAGCTGCTCAGAAAGACATTATAAGAATTTCGATTTTAATTACTATATTGGAATACCATGCACTTGCATCAATGTCATTATTGCGTGTATTTTTAGAAAGATGAATTGAAAATGATATGTGTCATGTTTATTTCTTCCAAAAATAAATATTTTTACACGATGATAGCCACTTTAAAACATGATAATGAATGAAGAAAAATAGGAGAACGTGTTTCCTGTCAACAGAAACGAGTGGTGATGAATTTTACAAAAGAGCAAGGCAGGTTTTGATGAGGTGAAATCCAAGACCCGCTGC
>JAANSO010002448.1:0-13454 GCA_036507315.1 Lepidocyrtus fimetarius
CGCAGTGTCCAAACGACGCCATTTGCACACCAGTAGATCCCGATGGCAATCCAATCGATGATCCCGACGATCCCAATAAACTCTGCATTTGCGACGTTAAAAACGGTTTTATAGAATATCAGCTTACATGTTTAAGATTGGCAACCAAGTTGGGAGATAACTGCACTGAAAGTGTTCAATGCGACACGAATGTGAAAAATTCAGAATGTAATGGCGAAACAAAGACATGTGAATGCCCTGATGAAACCAAATTCGTTCCAAACGGAGCCAATAACAAATGCTTGGAGATAAGGACGCAACTGGATAAGGACGACGAGCTATGCGAAGAGAATGTTCAATGTGTAAGTCCACCAGGAGTGGATGATCGACGTGAATGCGTTGGGACTCCATCCAATAAGACATGCAAGTGTTTGACCGGTCAATACATAAATCCTCCTCCTTCTCCACCGCTTCCTGATCGATGCTACAAAGTAATTGAAAATAATTATGAAGCTTTCACTTTTGATAACTTTCCATAACTATACATCAAAATAATAATATATATATTTTGCAGATCGTTCGAGATATTAACCAAGGTTGTGAACATCCCATTCAGTGCACCACAACAATGGGAGTTCTTTCAGATTGTTTGGACTATAAGTGTCAGTGCAAACTGTCTCATTACCAATTCTACAACGAAACAGGAAAATGCTACATTCCTTCCAGGCTTGGAGAATCTTGCGATGAAACAGAGGAATGCATTGTTGGTGTGAATAAGAACGCTTATTGCAGTTCTACAGTTGATGGAAGATGTGCTTGCTTGCCAGGGAAAATCATTGAATACAATGGAAAATGTTATGAAGAGAAAATGATAGGAAACCCGTGTGAAACGGATGAGGAATGTAACGCCTCCATCAAGGGTGGTCAGGCCCAGTGTGACCCTGACTCAAAAACTTGTGAATGTAAATCAGGATACAAGGGGGATGCTAGCGGGATTCTTTGCGCCCCTAGTGGAGCTACTAATCTAAATCCAAGTAATTTTCTGGTTTTAGTTTTGACATTAGCATTTGCATATTCAGTGGGCTTCCGCCAATGAAGTTTTGCCATTGAAAATCTTAAGATTAATTTGCATATTTTAAAGTTTATTATGTAATTCATTATCATACTTTTAGCGACCTAACATAATTAATGAAATGCCAATTCTATTTAATGCAAAGTTTACGAAGCAAGGAAAACTTAAGATAATTTTGTAATTATAAACTGTATCGTTTGCTTTATCCTATCACGTAATATATTTATACTATTAGTAATTTATCTTAATAAAATGTAAAATATTATAATTACTCAATTCATGGCATCCGTTAAATGAAAATGAAGTTTTTTGTATTACTGACTGCAAGCGAAAGATCATTGCAAGAAAAACAAGATCAATGATAAACGTTCGTGTAAGAAATGACCAGGGTAAGCCATCATATGTGTTTGAAAAAGGAATTTGCGCTATATTAATTGTGGTAGATTCATCAGCGTTTTGTCTTTTCGTTTAGATACCCGCTGACAAGCTACTGATAAACGAAATAGTTTTGAATTGAATCATTTCTACTGTGAGCATATTCTGGGAAAAGTTTGCGAATGAATTATGATTGTTGATTATTTAATGGTTCATTATCCAAGACTGCTACTGAATTTGTTTATCATGAAAAAAAATTGATATATATGAATATGCACGTTTAGAAGTACAGTCTTAATACATAATAGGAAAAATGGAAAGATAAAATTTATGGAAAATACAGAAATACTCGTCCCAATACATATTTTCTTGTTCATTACACCATTTTTTATCATACTTTTATCATCAAGTATTTTATTCCTGATTACTACGAAGTATTTGACTCATTTTGGTCGCATCATTGGAGCAACATCAGTCTCGACGTTTTCATCCCTCATTGTCAAGATAAATGCGCGAAAACCTTCAACTTGACAATGCAATGCCTTTGTAATAAATTTATCATTGTCAGCAGTCACTTCATTTAAGTATTTCTGATGCTGACGGTTTTAAAATGAATATTATGATTTTAAATTATAATTATTATAACTGTCAAATCAAAGTACTGACAATAATTTTTCATGAAACAAACTTTTAATGACAAAAATGCGGAAGTTCTTAAATTTACTGATTTCTCAAGGTACATTCCACAGATATCAATAACTGTCAAATCAAAGTACTGACAATAATTTTTCATGAAACAAACTTTTAATGACAAAAATGCGGAAGTTCTTAATATTACTGATTTCTCAAGGTACATTCCACAGATATCACGAAATTGAAAAAGCAGTAAATTAATTGAGGATTAAAAGTAATTATTATTAAAGAATCATGAAAGTAATACAATACATAATTATACAATAAATATACAAATTATGAACTAATTAATCTAATGGAATTGGACACAAATGAAGAAAGTTGTTATCAACTTTGGAAACATTTTTCCACGCTTCAGCAAACTCTTGCAACATCCATAACTCAGGAACATTACGAATCGTTTCCAAGATTCTTCGTAGCTCGGGAATATTTTTCAATGTAATGCAACCACTGAGAATTTGAGACCAGATTTCACGTTCTTCATAAAATGCAAATGCCACAGCCAGGTCTGCTGCGAGAATGAAGCCATTTAGGGTCAACAATCGTTTCAGTAATGTGGATTTGTTCCGTTGCTTCAAGGCGTAGAGATTAACTCGAATGCCAGCATCGTTCAATCTGGTCACTAGATTTTTCAAATGACTGAAACATAGAAAATATTCAAATTAGATAGATGTTTACTAGTTTTGATTGACTCTATGCAAATCACTACGAAAGCTGTTTACAAGCTCACCTGTCATAGTCATTTTCTTCGTTAACTATTTTCGGCACACGGTCCATCAAATCCTCCTTGGTATTCCCAATTTATGACTGAAACATAGAAAATATTCAAATTAGATAGATGTTTACTAAGTTTTGATTGACTCTATGCAAATCACTACGAAAGCTGTTTACAAGCTCACCTGTCATAGTCATTTTCTTCGTTAACTATTTTCGGCACACGGTCCATCAAATCCTTCTTGGTACTTCCAATTTCAGACAAGATTTGACAATAAAAACGTGCAGCTGGTTTTTCCGGATGGAAGGACTGAATGAATACCAATACTCTCTTTTCAATAGCCTTGCAGATAGAATTGTACAAATCCGTTTCTCCAAACTTAATCAAAGTTTCCCCAATATGAATAAACTTTCCTTTGATATATTCCCAGCCCCTTTGTTCACCGCTCAACCATTTATAAATTTCCGCGAAGTCATTCTCCAGTGGGATTTCTTGCTCCTTCAGATTCAAAAAGATTTGATGGAAGTTAAGCAGTTGTCCCACACTTTCCGTAATCCCTTCGAATTCCTGGATTTTACAAAGAAAGCCATGTAAGATGTTCATCTGTTCCAAGGACAACGAAGGGCTTTGGGACTGGAGGGTTTGAGCTATCTCAGAACTTGCGTTTTGAAGGATTTCCACATGGTCGGGCTCATTGTTCATGTTGATGGTCAAAGGAGTGTTCACAATGTATTCCACAATATTCCATACCATTTCTATCTGATTTTCTAAAAATAATGGATATGCAGCACAAGCTAGCAGGAGATCAGGTAAATATACATGGCAAATGTTTGCAAGCGTTTTGCAATCTTCGAGTAGTTGTGTAAAACCTTTCGAGTAATTATCTCGCTCTGTGAATGAAAACAAGAAATTATCAAAACTACTAATTTCAATTTAAAATATAGTCAGCTATTATATTTATATTTTAAACGNAAACCTTTCGAGTAATTATCTCGCTCTGTGAATGAAAACAAGAAATTATCAAAACTACTAATTTCAATTTAAAATATAGTCAGCTATTATATTTATATTTTAAACGTTTTTAATTAATTACCACCAAGAACGGAAGCCAGAATTGAGTAAGGAAAGTCAGGATCATAAACCGATTTTAGACGGCTTGTTGGTAGAAACTTTTTCAGTTTGGCACTAGTTATTTTCTTGGGATCATCGCTGTCAGCTACCAAGTACGCGTATATGTCAATAAACCGTTGCTGTTCCTCTTTCGAATAAAATGTGGAAAATTCCTCAATGTTCTCCATCTGAAGCAATAAACAATACATAATAATAATGTATAAAAAATTAATTTAGGAAATGTAATTTTTTAATGTCACTTATTTGTATTCTTTACATTTTCAAGTTCAATTTCAATCCGATGGGTAAGTTTTTCTTTCAAATCAGGCTTAACATGTAGATCGTCCGGGAATAAATCTTCAAGAGAAACCTGGAGATCCTGGAATTTGATTGTAAACTTGAGATATTCCAAGCCGTTGACGCCATCCCGATTAGGAACGTGTTTAAGTAGCACATTGCAGTCCTCCTCATAGCCAGGTTTTTTTAACCTCAGTATTTTGTGAAGAGCAGTCTAAACAGAAAGAAAGGTCTCGCTAGATATAATGGTATTTTCAAAATAAACACGGCATAATTTTAATTATTGCTAATTTAATATTAGCATTACTGTAACAGTTGAACTGGACACAAGTAGTTTTGACGCATTAAGCTTGTATTTATTAACGACACATCGAAAAGGCACTTGCTCTCGTTGAATCTTGATTGTATCATAAATAACTGGACACAAGTAGTTTTGACGCATTAAGCTTGTATTTATTAACGACACATCGAAAAGGCACTTGCTCTCGTTGAATCTTGATTGTATCGTAAATTCGAACAGAATCAGGAGATAGCGAACTCCTCTGGTATTGATAAGTGTCCAGGATCTGCTTGACTAAATTGTCAATTCCCGCTGTCCACGGAACTGGCCACTCAGTTGCAATTTCCAAAGTACATTCCAGTTTTGCTTGTGTAGACGACATTAAATGAACCAAGCAAATTATTCTTTCTTCATGAGGAATGTTTGTGGTTTGAATGTAGTAATGAAGCTTTTGTAGTACAGATTTGACGTGTTCAGAAAATAGATGGTCCACATTCAATCGTTTTCTCTCGGCATAAGGTCGGAAGTAGTTTGTCACAAAGTTTTCAACTTCTTCCTTGCTCAATAAGGTCCCCAGAAGTTTATTTACAACTTCTAAGATATCATTCTGTGGCAGAATTAAGTTGATATAATTATTAGAAGCATATTTTGATTATATAATCAGAAGAAAAATGTGACAAAAGTAAAGTACCTTTGTATAATCTTCAAACAAAATACGAATACTGTGATTCTTCTTTAGTTCGGCCAGCTCATTTAATACTTGCTCGACACGTTGCAGCTTTGACCGAATCTTATTTACAATGGCCAATTTATTCTGTAAAGAATGCGGCAGCTCAGTTCTACAGGTTTCCAACCGCCTAATTTCACTCTCGATAACAGAACGCAGTTCTTGAACAAATTTTAGCGCATTCAATGGCCATTCTACACCTTCCTTCTAAGGTGGTTACTTGGCGCATAACAATACTTATAAAGACGGCATATTCTGGTGTATCGGCAATATCTGATGATGAGCCTTCATTTTGTTGTGCGTTAAGAACTGCGGTAGCAACCTTTTCAATTGTAAATGGCATGATGGCTTTCACCAACGACACAGAGGCTGCGGAAGCCAATTGATGATCAAAGAGAATATTGAAAAACGGCAAGAAATTTGTTAACGTTATTGTTGAAATAAATTCATCAGAGTGACGCATCCACACTTTTTCACATTTATCGAAAGCTCCCTATAATGACAAAAAAATGTAACTTTTTAAAGTAAATCACTGAAACGCCAGTATGAATGAATATTAGACATATGGAAAATGCGCAGCACTTACATTTTGTAGAAACTTTACGCTCTGCAAAAACATTGTGTTTTCCTCTGAATTAAATACGTTCCATTCATTGATACTACCATTTGGGTAGACGAGCTCAAAAGTGTAGAGCTTTTTCAAAGCAAGCAACAAGTTTTTGGCTGCAGAAGTATTTGAGCATTCAGGAACCCTTTCTTTTGCCAATCGGAGAATTTCTTTAACCCAATCCAGCCTTTGAAGCTGTGCGTTAACGCAAAAATTACAGATGAAATTCAGGATCCTTAATGCTTCGAAGAATCTCAAGGAGACTTTTGTACTCAGATTCTAAATATTCAAAACACAAAACATTCTTTAATAATTCTGTAATAAACAAATATCTTTGAAATCATCTGTCATCTAGACTAGAACCCAAACATAATCCGCACCTGCAGAGCTGATTGCTGCGCCAGAATAACTCAAAATTTTGCTCAATTTATCCCTTGCTTGAGCCTCTTTCACAATGTCTAAATTTTTCTTATAATTAGTCGCTAACTCCAAAGCTTCTAAATACTTTCTTCGAGCCAACAGCTTTTGTAAAGTAACATCAGTCGATGTTTCCATTATTCGATGAAGCAGAATTGCACTGGAAGCCACCTGTACAATTATATTAGGCTCTTCAAATGGACTGAAATTTGTTGGAAATTTGAAATCAAAGCTTCGATCTTCTATTGTTGGCAGCTGAAATATGAAATCCGGGGTGAACCAAGGCCCATTAAATATTCCTAGGTAGTTCTTATCCTCCGATGAATCCTTATACAACGCCCAAAGCTTGACTGTGCCCTCGTTGTTATTCAGAACTAGCTTGAAATCATACACGTGGCTGGATAAAACAGGCAGCAATAAAGGCTCTGTTGCAAAAAGGCTGATGCCAGAAAAGATTTCCAGCGATCCATTCGACAGAAGGACGAATATCAATCTAAATGTTTGATTAAACAATATTTAAAAATTAAAGAGTACGCTTCAAAATAAACAGTAGTATTGATTTTGTAACTGACCCTTCGAAACAAGCAATTTTTGTGGGCCACGCAGACATCTTCTTCAACTCTGGAGAAATAGCTTGAGCAATGTTTGTTTTAACAGATAATGTCGGAATGGGATTCTCATTTAAGAAAACCGTCATAATCTGTCCCAATTTCTCCCCAACAATTAAGATGTTTCTGGATGGTGAAGCAACGCTGGTAATCTAAAATAAAAAGCTTACAAAGTAAACTTCGCTCTCTGGCCTAGGTATGGTAAAATACAACTTTAGTATATTATTTTTTATTCACCTCGCTACATATATCCAGATTAATCGTGGAGATATCTTTCACTGTACCCAAGTCAATATCCAGGGATTGATTCTGGTCAAAAGTTGAATCCATTGATCCATCCGCCAATGAAACATCTCTTAGCATTACCACCAAGCCGTTCACAGAAACAACTACAACGTCAATTTTTGTAGGATCAGGATTTGAATGAATGAACGCATCCACAAAGTATCTTTTATCCCCTTCCAAATCCTGAATCGGTTTCCTACAAAATCCGTCATTAAAATCGTGGTTAGATTATTGAAAGTGTTACGAGAGATTTAAAACTGTTATTCATACCATGTATATTTAACAACATAAGGACCGGGATCAACCAAGATGATCGCTGAAGATGACAAGCCCACCAAAAGAATGGATCTTCTCCAAACAATGAAGTCAATATTTGAAGGGAAATGCATTTGCTTACAAGGCTCATCCTTATCCTTTTCAAAAACAATGAGATCCGGACCAACCGCAAAAGCAGTAACATCTCCGCCTCCAGTCAGGGCCAGAATCTATATAAATTCATCAATTTCTTCAATAAATAAAAGAATAAAAACGACTTCAACATTAAATTTTAGTTAAACTGGCTAACCCCATCTTTACACTTGGCGTAGTGATCCTTCCATCCTTCATCATCTTCCCCACAAATTGAAACACGTGGCAATATCTCAAAAATGTTATCCCCTCCCCCATCTCCTCTGGACTTCAATCTCGCTGCAGCATCCTTCAAATCAACCTCTGATAACGGTTTAATACTCAACTTGTGGCCCTCACCTGAATCGGCATCAGGATGGGTAATTACTTGGTGAACCATTATTAATTATCTTAAACCATCGACATGCAATTTAACTGTCAATTATTTGTAAACAATCCTTTTCTACCAACTAAATTCTTCCACTTCAACAATACTCTTTCATTATCCAATCACAATTAAAATAATCACAATTAGCAAATAATTAAAGTCTAATTAAACTTTAACTGTCAATTTAATTAAAAATACTTCCTTGAACTGACAAAAGGTAAGAAAGGAAACAAAAGCATTTCAAGCTCAAAAGATACATTTTTCTGCTTTGTTCTGTTTACATCAGAGCGGTGGCGCTCTCTCTATTCAAACGAGTTCCAAATTTGGGGCATTGCAGTACAAAATCTGTACATTTCAAAAGCGGGTTTGAGAAGTAACGTTTGACGCGTCTTTGTTCTTTCACTCATGTCAAGTGTCAGGTTGGATGCCGTCATCATCATTTTGACTTGAATTTTCTTTCAAGATTTTGACAATCTCACAAATTGTAACAAAATTGTTCTTACTTTTCATCTTTTAACCCATTTAATTCGCAACTTGTCAATTTCTGTCAATTATTTAACTTTAACCTCATGCTTGAGCATTAATAATTTTGGTTTTTGGAGTCCGAGAAAGCTACATTTAAAGAAAACATAATCTTACGCAACGTGAATTATCAAGATTTTTAAAGCATTTCATCATTATGATTTTTGTATTGTTAGCAAAAGCTAAACATGGAAGTGAATAAAATACGGAGTTTAAAGTTTATCTCATTGATTTAATTAATTTCATTGTCCTCATATGTGAAGCAAAAAAGATGATAACTGAAGGAATTGGGACTAGGACAATAACTCTAAAAATCATTGCAGTTGAAGACCTGATTTCGAGACAAATCCCTTCAAAATTCAAAGTACCTTGAAAACGAGTTTGAATAATATGTTACCTGCTGCTAAAGTTGAAGATTGTTTTTATTTTTAAATGAGGTTGCATCATAAAAAATAGACTGAAGAGTGTAGAATCAGAATCTATACTCATGGCAAAAATATCGTTGTTCACATGTACATCAGTCATCAGTAAATGGAATTAGGTACAATCTAACATTTATTAAAAAAACATCGATTTTGTTTTAGATAACTGTTGTTTGTATTAAGTTGGCCTAAAAAAGCTATTTTAAAAATGTATATTGGATTGGGTGAGAAATCTTTGCCATTAAGCGCAGCAATAATTGCAATCGGAGTGATTTTTTGCTACCAAATTAATCACTTAAATGGCAACACACTTTCAACAACAACTGAGGCACCATTGATTGGAGATGGTGACGATGCTGAAATCCCTTGTTCTGACGAGTTTCCAGATGACTTTTGTAATGTTCTAATAAAGTCTGAGTCATGTGAAGAAGCGAAATCATCTGAGGACTCGCCGTTACGTCGGGGATGTAGGAAAACATGTGGATTTTGTGATGAAGTTGATAATAATGAAGGTATTTAATTGTGGTTTATAATTAAAATTACGCAATTGGTGTGCAATACAATAATGTTTATGTCGTGTCATTTATTTACTTTTGCTTGCAGACAAAGCTGAACAGGAAACAACTACGGTTTTTAAAGACGTCCAAATTTATGAAATAAAGTACAAAGCTTATTCATCCTTTGAAGAAACCCGAGATGGAATTATAATTGACGATGGTGAAGCTTTCACTGTTGACGACGGTTTGGATCCGGACGGTGGAAAATGCGAAGATAAGCTTCCAGACTGCTCCAAATACGTATCTGTCTGTTGTTCTATGAAAGACGCGATGAATGCAAGTTGCCCCAAGACATGTAGATTTTGCACGGAGACCCCATCGGCACCGGCACCGTTACCTCCTGGAGCGGGTTCTCCAGGTGGTTCTTCCCAGCAAGACCCTTGCGGTTCCACGGACCCTCCTTCTGTGACGGTTGACGCTCCGGGGCAAGGTACGACGACTACTACTTTGTCTCCAGTTACCGCAGGAACTTTACCACCAGTTGGGCGATAACATTATTACTGTTTTGGGTTATCAAAAATAGAATTGCGAAAATTAAGCCGTTCATTAGTATGTATTAGGAGTTAGACTTATGATTACAATGAAATAGTTTGTAATTAGTTGGATGAGTAATCATGGAAAGAATAAATTAACTGTAGTTTATTATACTTTTGATTACTGTATTACGTGAGTGAATCATTTCTATTTGATTCGGGCATTGTTTTTTAAGGTGTCGCTGCATTATTGAAAAAATCTTAACCTGAAAAGCAATCCAATTAGAGATCATAATTGCCGTATTTAAGCTAATTAAATCGGATTGCGATCAAATAAGTAATTTGTAATTCATTCATATTTCACATTCTAAAGCACTTGCCAGTTTTCATTTGCATACAGATAAATGTTTTAAAAAATTGTTTCATTTTGGTCTGCACTGATGGATATTACTAATGCAATGTTTGTAATACCAGTTTATTGTTTTATTTGAATGCGCATTTTTATAAAAACCCAACTGTACGATATCAAAATCCTGTGAATACATCAAATAATCATGAAGGGATTAATTCGTTTCAAATTCCTGATTTATATGGATGCTAATTCTGCGCTGGGATTAATTTTTATTGCATAAATCCTTACGAAAGAAGTAAAATATAGCATTGCTTATCGTATTTTTAGGGAAGTTTATGGAAAAAACTTTGATTTTTAACCAAGTTATCATTCCGAAATTGAACCACTTGTTTGCTGCTACTTGAAAAGTAGGGACTCTAACTTATTTCCGAGGTTTAATAGAACTTGCAAAATGATATTAAGACAGACCATTTTTGCATTTATTTTGTTGGGATATTTTTCCCAGACTTCTGGAAAAAGAAATCATTCCCAATTGGTTTCTAAGAGTAAGCAAATAAATCACATTAATTTATTTGCACCAATTGAATATTGGTGGCGATTGTGACACGGCAAGAGGGGATGAATGTGTTAGTGAACAGGAAGGTAGATCATCTTGCGAAAATGGGAAATGTGCGTGTAAGCCAGCTTTCGCTCCAAATGGAAATAAAGACCGGTGTCTTGTCAAGATAGGACAAGATTGCAAAACCAATGACGAATGCGTTTCGCGTGAGGACGGTCCTGACGGGGATGGCGGATTTCCAAGCAGTTGTGCCACGGACATGTGCCAATGCAATTCAAAGTACGTACCAAAACCAGATTTCAGTCAATGTCTTCGAATTCAAGACGATCTGGATAAAGATGGTTCCTGCGAGCATTCCATTCAATGCCAATCAGGTCGGCCAGGAAGCCTGAGTGAGTGCACTAATGGCAAATGCACTTGCAAATCAGAAGCAGCTAATACACCTGGAGGTCACATTTGTTACAAATTAGCAAGCTTTATCGGTGACCCCTGTGAAGTTGACGTTCAATGCAACCGACGAAACGCACACTGCAACGGAGCTCCGGGCACTCCTGGAACCTGTTACTGTGGCACTGGTTATGTCAGGGTACCAAGCGACTTATCACAATGTTTTGAAGTGAAAAAATACGACGAAGAATGTCGATTTAAGGAGCAATGTTCCAGCGTTGACCCTAATAGTGAATGTAAAGAAAAACCAGGAGATATCTCGGGGAGAAAATTCTGTATGTGTGATGCATTACATGTTGTTTCGCCAATTAATCAACAATGTTTAAGGAAAGCGACTTCCATTGGAGGAGCTTGCAAGATGGGAGAAAATAGCGTGCAATGCGCTCACCTCAATAATTCCCAATGCGCTCTCTCTAATGGAATATCTTCATGCGAATGTCTTCCTCCAAATTCTGTAACAAACAGCAATAAAAATGGCTGCCTTCCACCTCGGCAATTGGGTGGCCCATGCAGTGATTCAGCTCAATGTCAAGGCATCGATAAGGCTTTTTGTAATGTTGGAAGCTGTAGCTGTTCGGCTGGCTACGCTGAGTTAGGCGCTACAAACTGTTTACCGGTAAGAGAATACGTAGTTATTTACCTACTAGCAACGTGACCCGATTCTGATAATCGGGAATTCTAGATCTTATTGGCTATGTACTTTTAAAAATGTTAAACACGATTAACATTTGATAATCTCTTCCCTTATATTCAACTAATTTACCCACCCTGTCCTAAGTTTGGTTCAATGCGGTACATTAACTCTGCTTTTATATTATAAACTTTGCAACTTGACCCAACACGGGGATACCGTTTGGCTCAATGACGCCCAGCGCGTGCCCAACTCTTGCAAAGAGCCTACTTTATGCTGTACAACCACATGTTAGTTACCATAGCGTCAGTATATGGTTGTACTGAATTTTTAAAATTTACGTCCTATATTTTGTAAAAATCAATTACAACTACATATGGGGTGCGGGGACAGCCAATGGGGTGTCAAACGATACAGGCGCACCCTCCACACCGTCACCGTACAAATAAGCACGGTTAAATTTTTAGGAGTTTTCCGGACAGACAGACAGACAGACAGACAGACAGAATAGGGAGATTATATATATAGATATTTATGTTATTAAACTAGGTATGCAATTTTTTAATGGAAACAATTTTAAATGTCTTTTCAAAGATTGCGGGAATTAATGAACCCTGCGTCGATCATGTGCAATGCCAACACGCCACAAGCCTTGGTCGCTTATCTAAATGTAGGGACGAACGTTGCCAATGTAGCTACTTTTACGGTTACTTTGAAGGGAAGTGCTACATTCCAGCCACCCTTGGCCAGCACTGTGAAAAATCAGAAGAATGTTACGTTGGGGTGAATAAGAATAGCTGGTGTAATCAAGCAACGCCAAGAGTCTGTGCTTGTCAACCCGGAATGAAAACGATAGAAGGGAAATGCTATGAAGAGAAGAAAGTTGGAAGTGCCTGCGAGACAGATGCAGAATGTAACGCTTACATTGCTGGAGGTCACGCATATTGTGACCCTTCAAGAAGTGTTTGTGATTGTAAAATTGGGTACAAAGCAGATTCCAGTGGATTGGTTTGTTCGTCTGGAATGCTCCTTTTAAGTAATCAAATTTCATTCATTTTAATTTCCGCTATTGCGCTATTTTTGAAGTTTTCATTTGAAATTTAGAGAATTCGTTTAATTTTTAATCATTCTTTAATTAAATTAAGCTTCATAATTGTAAATTGCAACTTTAATTAAACTGATAATTAAAAATAAAATAATATTTTAATAATAAAAACCAATTAAACACTCTGGGGTGTTGGGAGACATAAGGATTATAACAAACTTCCATTCTATTTTCTTTCTACTATTTTTCTTTTATAAATTAAAAACATTTCTTTTTGAATTTACAAATCCAAGTACAGTACTTTCGTTGCGCAAGCAGCCCCACAAGAGGCAAACACAGCAGCCGCACAAACAATAGCTGTGGTGGAGCCCACAGCGGTAACAATCGCCCCAAGCGTTAAAGCTTGTGTAATCTGAGCCAGGAACACCATTGACGAAACAATTGCTACATCAGTTCCAAGTCCTCTTACCTGTTGTTGCTTTTCCATCAAGTCGTCCACATCAATG
>JAANSO010002449.1:0-13453 GCA_036507315.1 Lepidocyrtus fimetarius
TTTTTTTCGAATCGAACACCGCTTGCTAAAGCTAAATTGTCTATTAGGTACCTACCTATATGCATTGCAAATAGTATTCACAAATAATCAAAAGTATTTGCTTAAGAAATAAACTCATTATCTGTCTTTTCTTACTAATACTTTCAGTTATGTTCCTGTACCATCACTAATCTGAACAATTCAGACAAGTTGAAAGCATTGATGCGATTAAAGCAAACTAAAAGCGGTCATTAAGGGATATCATTCCATTGAGGTAGATAATACAAACCATTAACCATTTGTTTGCTAAAAACTTGAAAGTTTCGATCTAATGAGCAAAGCCCTTATCAAATGTTAACCAAAACAAAGTATTTGACAGCACATCAATCAGCAGCAAAAACAACATTGATATTTGCAAACAATGTCAATTTGGAGCATTTTACAATTTTGTATACATTTTTGCTCACTCCATACCGCAGTCTTTTAATATGTATTATAGATAAAATCCTCCATTCCAAGAAGACATGTCCGACATCCATTTCTAATTTTGATCAACAACTTTCAAAAACCCCACAAAGTCCTTTCTTTTTATCCCACTTCCATCCAAAATCAATAAAATGCTGATATTATTTAGACCAGTGGTGGTGGAGGAGGAAGTAACAACAGTATTATTTATAGCTTGGGATAATATCAACACTATTTACATTTTATGAACTACTCGTGGAATTTTCTTTCATGCTTTTCTCGTTGTTTTCCATTTGACAACAAACGATTGGAATGAGCCCAGACAGTAATAATGCAATAAGCAAGCAATATAATAACGTATGGTGGTTTTTGCCAAACTCAATTGAGGGGCCCTCATCCAGTCCCTCTTCCATCCATTTCTAAAAAACCGCATGACACAACACAACTGAAAGGAAAAGGCATGTGCTTGTGATGATTATCTCTGCGCCATGTACACAAGTAATTATTTATAGTGACTAGAGCAACGGTAGGGAAAGTGGTGGAGAGGCGATAGTGAATAAGTGGAAAACACAAGACAACTATTTTTACCTTTTCCAGTCACATTCATAGCGAATTCTCCATGAGGGAACATGCAACTTTCTCTCATTCCTCCATAGTTTTATGCTACCCAATAATGGAGAAAGCAAACTTTCAGAGAGTGAACTGGATGCGTCTTTAACACGTGTATTCATTTTAACTTTATTTTCAGCTGGCAACCGTTGAATAAAAAATTAGAGAAATATGATTATTAGCTGCTGTGTCATCATAACCATCCTGTCTCTAAACTAATTATAATTTTGCATTTAGGCATGAATCGACATGTAAATAGGACACAGAAGTGACTCTTGAAAATATTTGGAAAGAAAAATCTCCTTTGCTCTTCTTTTTTGCAAGTCGGGCAAAGTGGCTTTTGTTAGTCTGAATTTCCATGTAAAGCGTCCAAGGCTGGACTAGCATGTAGATAAAGGAGGAAGAGGAAACTGGCAAAAGCCTTTCCAGGTATCCTTCTCATTATCATCATTACTTTTAACAGTTCATTATGATGAAGGTAGAAGAAACACTTTAACAACAAGAAAGGAAATAATTAGATTCTTCGTGCTTGAGTTTTAAGTAACCAAGTTTGCTCTTTTGAAGCCATTTTATAGCCAGTTTGTATAAAGTTAAATTAATTTAGAATTTCTGATGACTCAGAATCAACAGAGATAAATTAATTACAAGAAGATTGCAGGAGCAGTTTGAAAAGTAGTTTTACAAAATGGGCTTATGTAGTGCTTTGTAAACTTAAGAACTACACAAAAGATCATAGATTTAACTAGAAATGAGCTTGTTTGTTTGCTTTTAACTTTAAGTCAAACCACATAACTGCACTTTATTCTTCTCATTTACGTTGTCTTATTTATTTAGTTGATGGAATTGGGAAATGCTAAAAATAATGTTTTCACTGAAAAGTTCTCTCGAATTTCTCCTTCACATTTGAACAAGGCTTACTCTTATATTACTCTTAAGGCTTCAATATCTTATATTTCAAGTGAGACCAATCAAATCTAATACGTTTTGTAAGGCGATGAGTAACACGCAGACAGCAAGCAAAGCTAGATTATAAATTCCCAGTGCGAATTCAATTTTGTAATGAATTCCCCCTTATAAATAGGGAAAACGAAAGGAATGGAGATGCCGAGAATGAGAATGTTTGAAGGTAATCAATCTGGAAAATTGGCAGCCAGTTTATAAAGATGTACAAGATGTGGAAAAGACTTCTAAAAAGTATGCATAGAATCCGCTTCAGTATAAAACCAGCAGTAAATTTAACGTGTACTTACAAATTTGCAAGGTAACTGTTTGTAGTAGTGGTGTGAGTAATTGAATCACATCATCATCCTCAATTTACAAATACTATTTAGTCCGGAGCTCAAGTTCCCACTTTTAAAACAACTCTTTATCTATCTGATACACGCTAAAATTTCACTGAGATTTTAACCAGTTTACAGTTCTTTTAGCAGGAATGTAAAACAAGACCTCCTGCTTCACTGCCAACAAATACAATTTAAATTTACATGCACGGATTAAATAATTTAACGAGAATTCTATGCAATTAATTATTCTTCACAAATTTCAGTTTGAATCTCATTTTGGTTTCTCGCATACAAAATTTGTTTTATATTCCGTCTTTGTTCACTTCAACTGACTTTAACTAAAGCTAAACCGATACTGACAGAATAGGATGAGAAGCTTCCTGTACCTTCCTTTTCTTCACCCACCCAACGTTAAACTCCCATTCCAAATTAAGCAGGTTTTTATCATCATCACCTAAACAATTTATTTAAAATTTATCCAGTAGCATATTACATTTATGCTGCATACTGATAATTCAAAACTGCAAAAGTACTTATGATAGCAGAAGGGCTTGGGATACCGACATCATATCATCAGTGTTGATAATGATGCTTAAGTATTAATGAATGAGTAAAGCATTTTTCATACTCCAACAAAAATGAATGCAAGACATACTTATCCTGCTATTTATTCAGAATCATAAATTGTTACACTATTAGCACCTGAAGAGTGATAGCGAACCGTCGTCATTATCATCATCAATGTAGGTACTTAAATTTGTTTCTTTCAATTTTTAGAGTCTGTTTTCCTCACTGTGCTGTGTAGTTTCTGAATTGTTTCTTTTATGAGACCTTTTTAACCCTTTTACTAAAATAAATCCCAATTTGGGCATGAAGAAACGTAAATGAAGTGGGATTCTTTAAAGTGATGATGACGGTTCTACTAATTACACAAAACTATTTCCCTCAATTACGCGCGCAGGTCTGTCAACATAGCTTTTACAGAATAATATTATTATGTGAAATGATTTTTAAAAAGTATATCAAAATATTTGAAATATATACTATATGATGTATGATATGTATGTGACGCATTTTCATAATATTATTTACGTAACAAAAGCATTTAATTTCCCATTTCATAATTATGATGTAAAGTAGAGATGGAAAAAGAGATGGGCAAAAATCGTAAAATCTTTTCTTTGTTTTTATAGGAAAAAAATGCATTTGGGTATCATCAACAAGCAACTCTGATTTTAAGTATGCATTTAAGAGTCCAGTCGCGTTTGCCTGTCATAAAAAATGAGTGGAATGAATTGAAGTGAGTGAGCCATTTACGATTTTAATTGTTTCCCTTCTTCCCCAACTTTTTTTGTCAATGAAGTTTGCTGTAACTAAGCTTTTGCTGCTTTTAATTTCATTTTTTGGTTTGTATTTGTAAGTATTCTGCTGCTAATGAAGTTGAGTGAGCGTTATTCAGAACAACCCATGGAAATATAAAACCTTCGTTTATTTTGTAAAAAAATTTGGGGATGAAGAAGAAAAAGAATAGAAAACCAATAGTCACACGTACGTGTCTCATGACATGCACTTGACTGTATATATTTTTCCCTTCTTTTGTTTCTTCAATTACATTTTAGCTGAAAACGACTTGGCTCCGGTCCTAATGTATATTGCATGACTTGTATCATGAATAGAGGTAGCTCTCATTAATATTATTTTGACTTGGTGTGGCAGGTAGCTTATGGTGACAAGTACAGTGAAACGGTGTGACAAAATATTTTCTTTTAAATTTTGTTTTTATGTCAAATGCCCCATTTTTATATGCGTTTTGTAGCTAGTAACATCCTTAGGGCAAAAAATCATGTTACAACGTTTCATTATGCGTGATTTAGCAATTAAAAAGAGAAATGTGTGCCCAAATATTGCCCTAACAAAACAATTCACTATCTACCCGCAGGTTAATTTGTTAACCCGGTTCCTATAGGTCTTTATTTATTCTTTGAAATGATGAAATAGTAGGATGGAATACAATGAAATGAATCGCCTTCATCATCCTATACTATTTTCATATTTAGCTCAATTTACTTTCTATTTATTTTATCTTACGTTTTTGCAACCCCATTTAATTCTAATCTTTCATGGTTTTCTGTAGACATTTTCTCGTTATCATCATTCCCCATTTCCCTCTCTCTCCAATGGCTTATCAACTAACCGTTCAAAAAGAGCTTTAGATAAAAACTGTACACATGTTTGACTTAAGCTTAAGTAAGGAAAATTGTAGTAATATCATTTGTAAAAGGAAATAATATTAAAGAATAAGCTCGAGACAAGAGTTGGAGCGACCATAAAGGAATTCAGGTTAAAATAGGAGCTCCTCCACGCCATATGCTCCCCTCCGTCTATTTCATTGTATTGCATTGTTATGTAATAGAATATAATAGGTTGTTTGTTATAACAATACCCATGTGGATATTATCTTTTTCGTTCAGGAAAACTTTAGCGAGAGAAAAGTGTGCTAACCTGCTCCACCTATTTTCACTCACGTACGTTCAACACACATTTACTTTTCCTCCTCCTGCAATAAAATACTTTTCACTCTTTCTCCCATTCTTCTTACTATTATGAAAACTAAAGAAACAGAGAAAAGATTTTTGTTTTTAAGCAGCATTTTTCTAAACGTTTTCGTTTTTCTTTCTACTCAGTTTATGATTGCATAAAATTCTAATTTTTCCTTATGCCTCTCTGGACTAATGAAAATGAAACTTTTTTTGGTTCTTTTCATGTTCTAAAGTCAGGTGTGCTTATTGCTTAAGCTAACATTTAGTTGTTGTTGTTTAGTTTTCTTCTCTTCCTTGGAACTGACTTGTGAAAGTATATTTACCTTTCTTACTATAACAAGCTACATTAGCTTCAAGGGAATGAATAGATTTCTTTTGACATGCAAGGAAGCACTTTCCCTACACAAATTCATGTTTGTTTCTTGTTTCCTTCTTGTTCCAAAGTAATAGTTCCTCCAGAGAAGAACTCTAGTAGGAGCAGAAATACAGTTACAAAAACGTGGCCCATTACATAGCTCAATTCATCCATTCAATTTTTAGTTCAACGGAAGAAAAATTGGTTTTCCTTTTTTCCTTTCTCCTTCTTATTCCTTGTAAATATTTTTGTTGTTGTTTGCGTTTAACGTAATGTGTGCAAAAGCTTATGCACAACAATAATAAAATGTTTTCAGGTAGCAATTCGCCATCATCGTCATTATGAAAAGTTCTTTCAAGTTTCTTCATGCATTTTTTAACCTGTCACAAGACTAGAAGCTCACTTACTCGTGTAGAACGAATGAAATATGATGAAAAGTATGAAAAGTAGTACTCCACCACCTCCGTTCCTGCAAATACTTATTCCATTTAAGGATAATATTTTTTGATCTACAACGACGAGAAAGAAACCTTCCCTTGCTGGCCAATGCAAATTCTAAAAGCAGCATTAGTTATGAAGAGAAAGCTGGCAATCTGTCGTAGCTTCTAGGTTTTTTCTTATTCTTTCCTTACTTTGGTAAATCTATTTTTCTTTTTAGTTATTCCATTCCTCCCATCTACCTTTGGATTTTTATTGATGGTGGGTTGGAGCAGGATATGTTTTCCATGTAATTTAAGATGACAAGTGTACAGTACAAGATACAATCAAATTATAATCAAAACGAAACTCAGGTTTATTCATGAACAGAATTGATGGGGGGTTGGAGCAGGATATGTTTTCCATGTAATTTAAGATGACAAGTGTACAGTACAAGATACAATCAAATTATAATCAAAACGAAACTCAGGTTTATTCATAAACAGTTTGTGTTTGCTTTCGATAAACAACAATAAATATTCCTACATGTTTCAAACGAGTGAAAGAATTGTACCGGATTGAATTTGTCTTTTAGCGTCGACGTCATATAGGAGATGGAACCATTTGAGTGTAGGAATTTTATTTCAGCGTCGTTTAGCACGGGAAAAGATAAATGTTTTAATAGGAAAAATGGCGTGCGCTGTTGATGATGAGCAGTCTAAATAAATAAACAGTTGAGCCTGGGAAATACAGTTTAATTTAACGTACACTGTAGCGTGAAGTAGAAAAAATTAAATTAACAAAAATTAGTTAAATAGTTTTACATTTCACTTATTTAGTGCCATGTGAAGTCCTATTTGCCCTTTCCAGTACAACAAAGAATTTATGATATAGCAAAAATCATTTTCAAAAAAAATTGCAAGCAGGTCAATCCATTTTTAACTATTAAGTTTGAATATATAAAAATAGAATTTGTGGGAAATCTGCAAACACATTTTTGTAAAAAATGACGTAAGCCGTGCATGCTATGAAATAAAATGGAATGCTTGAAAAGCCCACTAAAGCAAAACCACATCAATGACGTAACTTTTCCTTGGAAAGACCTACATTTTATGTAGCCAACTTTGAAAATTTAAACCGAGTAGATCAATACTTACTGATTACTTAAATTGTAAAAAACGTTGCATGCATATTCATCATTAGATTTAGTAGTACAATCAAACAAAACTTTGAGCTCCCATACCTTACGCGAGGTCCTTGACTTCAAAACTTTATCAAAATAGGTCTAATTTTATGCTTTCGTATAAGAACAGCAGTACTACCAGTAGAACAAGAAACTTTGCAAGTTTTCAATTAAAATCAAAAGTTTTTATTCAGTTCCCTCTCATTAAGTTTCTGGTCCAAGACAAACTATTTCTTTTTCTCGGTTTTACTGACTTCTATTTTCATTTCAGTTCACAAAAAAAGAAATAAAATTGTACACCGCGTTTCAATCCCATTTTGCAGCTTGCGCAATTCCAAAATCAATTTTTCATACCGGCTATAGCCAAGCAACAGCTTTCATCAGTGAGTTCTTGCTTGAAAAAACAAACCGTTTTTCACTTGTTCTTTTTACTTTATTTCAAAAACGAAAACAAGTTGTCAAGACCAAATCAGTTTAACTTGTATCTCACAAAACAATCCAATCACCACGATCCAATAATACCAGTCCAATCTTTCACCTCACTAACTTCCAATTTTTTGTGGTCACCATAAACACCAAAAAGTCAGGAGCGAGACCAGAGAATCACCACGAAAAAAGAACCAAAGGGGGAATTAGAGAGGAAAACTGGAAAAGCAACGTGGGACAGCTTATGCCGTACTTCCCCTTTCCACGCCACCACCGTCACATTTACATCATTGCCACAGCTGTATGTAATTGTGAGTACTATATTTAGCCAGAGAAATGTAAACTCTTCAGAAGCAGATACAGAATGGGAGAAAGCAAAAGAAAGGACTGTTTGTTTGGTTTGTTGCAACGGCTGCTCCTGCTGTTGCTCCTCTCAGGAACACTTGAAAAGGAATAAACGGCTTTTGTTGCAAGCCTCGCTTCTTATTCCTTTCTTCTTTTTAGTCGGGGAGAGACTCACTACCTCACAGATTCCTTTCAATTTTTCTCTCCAACTCTGGCAACTTTTTTACTTATTTATATGCAAGGCTTAGAAGAAGGTATTTATCCCATAATTCCAGAGAAGAAAACTTTTTAATACCAGTTAACTTTGTAATGCTTTCCAAAAGATTTTAGCCTTAGCTCAAAGGCAGCACGTTTTGGAGCCACTCACTTATCATCGTACCAACTCACAAACACAAAGAAAGAATAAGAAAGCAGTGACGGAAACTACTTATATGAGTCGAGGAATGAGCTTAGATTTTGTGTTTAATGCTCTTGTTGTTGTTTGGCAATTTTATCAGTTAATGCTGTGTGAGCAGCCGCCTCAATTACTATTTACCTAGTTTACTTTAAAACTACCAAAGTTTCCTCATATCATTTTCGTCCACTGCTATTTCTCTTGTTTGTGGCAGTGGTGCTATATTAAAAAATAATGGAATGAGTCAAATAATGGATAACTCAAAGCAATAATAGAGAAGAAAAGGTTACGATGATAGGATATAACTGCCAGTTCAATGCTCAATTCAATACTAAACAATGCGCAGATAGTTGACTACCACAATAATGGCACACTCTGTGTGTCTCTCACTTTTTCTTTTTTCTCATTATTATCTGGAGAATCCAACCAAACCTAATAATAGTTTTTAAGTTGTTACTCTTACGTCACACTTGAATCAAATGAGTTACACTCTAATGTGTATGAGCTCCCCTGCAATGGTTTTTAGGTAATAATAATAAAAATAATGGCCCATGGTGAAGATGAATGGATCTAGTACAATGAAGTTGACATGCAAAGCTGATTGACGCGATTGCTGAAATAAGGTTTCTTTTGTTTTGTAATAATGAGTATCACAATCTTTTAAGACTCACCTGAGAGAATGAATTATTGTATGACGTAACTACAAATAAACTTGACGAAAAATTAAAACAGTAAGAAAGGAAGTATCCAAATAGTTCAGTAGACAAGAATAAATCAGGTAAAACTGCGAAGGGGTTGTAAAAGAAAAGACATTTATCGTGTTGCTGCACAATGTGCTGTACACATACGTTCCAAGATAAAAATCGCAACATTTTTATTCGGCAATACGTATAGGATAACAATGAAATTGTTACACGTACTTTGCAGCTAGAATTATTTTAAGTGCGATAGGTTTTATAAATTCAAAGACGTCATGAAATAAGATTTTTGATGCTAAAAATATTTTTATGCTTTATGACAGAAAACCACCACTGGAATAAAAATTGTATAATTTTAGCCCAAACAATAATAATCATATATACAATTTGCTGGACGCCTACCAAAATCCAATTTTATGGAACATTTTTTCAGATATTTATGTTTCCTTATAAAAACGGAAAATAACGGAGATCGTCATCACCATCAAAGTATTAGTCATTACACTATTTATATTCGGCTTTCTGTACGCCTCTAAAAGTATGTGTGAATGTATGTAGGAATCGAAACAAACTAGCCCCAATATTTCCAGGCTAGACAAACCATGAGCTGGACTATAGAGTAGGACAAAAAAATGCATACATGTGTAATTTTTTTGCGGTTTCCGTTCTCCTTTCAAATATTTCCCTACTTCCGGCCTGCTTGCTGAAAACTCGCAAAGAATGGCCGTGAGTGAGTAAAGAAAAACTCTATTTTTATAAAGTGCAGTTACAAATCATTTTCTTTAAAAACGTGTTTGCCCCACCTACGTTATGAATGATGCATGAAAAGTCCGAGACCAATACGCTTTGTCCAGAGAGAAAATCTATTTTTGTTCTTGCTCTTTCAGTCATTTGCGTCAATGAATTAAAAACTGGCTGCCATATCCTTGTCTATAAATAAACTGGTTTTGAATGAAGTTTAATTTTGGTTTTTAAGTATAAATGTTGAAAGTTTTTATGAAACGAACTTGACAAATTCTATATACCTAATACCATTTTACTAGCTGTATTGTATGTTTACTTACAAAAGGAATGAAAGGATACAAATAAGTAGTAACAATTACTATTGATATTAGTATTTATTTTATCTAATACAACAATGTTTTAAAGGCTTTTAGATTAAAGATGCAGTTATAAACATTTTGTTCTGAAACAGCTTCTGCTTTTTGTAAATCGCTAATTTAAGCGAGAGAAATCGAACGACCTTCAAGTCTCAAGCCGGATATCGTTTTCAACATTTTATCAAGATCAATGACTTCAAATTAGCAGAACCAAAAGGTGTAAATAAGATACGTAATAAAGGCTTATTAGTAAATGAATATGTGTGAAGGAGCAAGACCACATGTTCTGTTCACAAGGAAGTTGTTGCTTCGAAGCTGAGCCAAAAGCGGATATTGATTTGCTAAAGTTACCTAAGACCATACACAGCACTTTAAACAACCTTTTGCATTCTTTATAGACATTGTTATTAACGCAACGTTGTGATTATCCCAAAGATGTGCAGACAATATGTTAACACTAATAATAGGTAAATAATAAATAGACAAATAAAATGCAACTTACCGGTTAATTAGTGTTCCACTTATGTTTTGGAGAAATAAGATTTCATAGCTAGTGTTGTGAGAGCCACTGATAACTTATTGCTCATACCAAAATTTATTAGTCACTGCTAAAAGTGTAGTTTAAAATTAATTGAAATTTGCCACTCACATTACCCACAAAATTTTCCAATCCCAGACTATTTAGAGTCAACATTTTAACCACGAGATTGATAGCACCTCAAATGTATGACATTTTGACTTTTTAAACTAACATTTGTTGCTAAAACTGGATAAAACTTGAGCGTAATTTTTATGTAAAAAATTTGCAAAACTGAAAGTGACTTTCATATAATTTAGCATACAAAAGATGGTATATAAAAACAAAATTTGCATTAGAATGGTAAATGGATAAAAAGTTCTGCCAGAAATTCGTAAACAGCTCACCCAGTTACAATTTTTTGCTCGATTTCATTCACCAAGAACAACCGCTACCTTACAAATGGCACTATTTGGTCTATTCCACTTCCACTTATCATCAGAGTTAAGTTGCTTGTACAAAGTTTATTATTGCCAGTATAATTGGCATGAGCATGAAAAGAATTGATCTTCTTTTCTTCACTCCCTGCAGCCACCATTCAGCCAAAAAACGTAAAGTAAGCATGTGCTCGTGCTCTTTTGTTAAAACTAGTGCATCCCTCCTCGATGAGATGATAATTTGATAATAATTTACCTGGTTTGCTCTTCTCTACACCATCAAATATCCACTTTCAATTACCAAATCACATGAACATCGAACAGAGAGAGAACCCCTTTTGAAGCCAATAACAAAAAATATGAACACGACGAAATTTTAGTCTAAATCTTTGAAAAAATATGTGTAATAAAAGTTCAAGGGTATTGTTTGCCGTAGAACAGCTCGGCGCCACTGCTTCTGATACTTAAAAACGCATTTTCTTTTTTACAATCATTTTTACTATCAGCAACTTTGTCATTATTAAAGTCCTTAGCAGTATGATGGTTTCTACTTTTAATAAAGATAAATAATATTGTTGGATTGGTAAATTACAAATAAATAATGATGAAGACAAGTGGAAGATTTTTGATTTTGTCTGATTTGCTTGATGCTTTGTTGAAGAAAATGTTTTCTAATCATCTTTCATCACACTCGCACACACTTGACATCGTTTCGCTATTCACCTTGTTGTCAAGAAGAAAATAGGTATGGAAGATGAGAATGATGAGAAAGAAGAGATTCACAAATTCACGGTCTGGTTCAACTGACGGCGTCGAAGACAACGAGGCACACGAACCACTTTTCATACTATTTTATTACCGTCATCATTAAAAGCAGTTTTTAAAAACTTTGAAAATTATAATAAGGAGCAAATAGTAAGTCACCACCAACAATAAACAAACTGTACCACTTGTAAAAATAAATAGTTTCAAGTGCTTTTATTCATTGTTCACACTTTATATGGAACAAAGCCTATTATTGTTGACATTGTACATTTTGTATAAAATTGTATAAAAACATTTTTACAAATACTGCACACCTCTTTAATACATTAATTATTTAAGAATTTTCTTCATTGTTCACACTTTATATGGAACAAAGCCTATTATTGTTGACATTGTACATTTTGTATAAAATTGTATAAAAACATTTTTACAAATACTGCACACCTCTTTAATACAATTAATTATTTAAGAAGAACAAAACATTACTTTTTTGCTTACTACACAAGATAGATGATTCATCTTTCAAGAAAATAGATCAAATTCACAAACAAGGTTCTCTACAATTTAAACTTGCAAATGCAATCTATTTTATTTTTGAATTGCATAGAATGAGTCAAGCTTCTTGAAATGTACTAGTTTGATAAATACAGCAGCTACTTGCAGCAATTCAATTTAATAGAAGAATTTGCAGCTCGGTTTACACAGACGTTATAATCTTGGAATAAACAGGTTGAGAATGAGAAACATAATTGTTGTTACATTTGCTTTATTTTTGCAAATAATAAGTGAGAATATTTTGCATATTTTATTGGATTAAAGTTCTTTTTGCAAAACGTCTTACTACCATGCAAATCATATGGATGCCGTATGCAAACATTCGTTTTGCTAAAGAATTATTCCTAATTTTTAATGTGGAACAGTATTAAACGAAATATTTAATGATGAGAACCATATTTCTGGAGAGGTATGAGCAAACAGACTGATTTACTGCGCAGTATTATGTAGAATTTTCAGCTTTTTTAAAATTAACTATTCTCTTCTAATACTGAGGTTTTCATATTATTCCTTTAATTCAAAATCTTAAATATTTATTTGCATTGTTTTATAAAGAACCACAAATATTTTGACTGTACTTGGTCATTATGATGATGATGAATTTGGTGGTTATTATCTGTATTTATATTGCGTGTGCGTCAGCAGCGCTGATTTTCGATAGACCTGGGAACAAGTACAAAACAAAGCTAATTCACACGTCGGTCTGGAGGAGGAAAAACAGACTGGATTTGATAATATGAGCATTTTTTACTAAAATACCGATACCCTGACCAAAATTCATTGACCCACCGCATTTGGAATGGAATATTAATAGGTATGGTGTAGGTATTTGTTACTAATCCGAACATTTGTATTATTCATTCATGATGCATCATCATCAATTACTGATTAGCCTAAATATTTCCATGATACGACTTCAAATTCTTCAAAACGATCCATCTTATAGCCATGTTGGTCGTTAACTTCCAATACCCTTACGAATAATGGCTTAGTCATTAAGTCAAATAAATAAAGTTTATAAGCATGTGTTTTTAATGATGGTTTATGTACTGAAAACTCCGTGTGAAAAATTTTATATTGCGATGATAAACTGATCAGCATTTAAGAAATATAATAGTTGTAGAAGAGCAATTTTTACAGAAGTAGCAAAGTTATCATAAGCATTTTCTCATAACATTTCAGGAATAACCTTTAAACAATGCTGATTGCAAGCAGCGTTCTTATACTGCTTTCGTGATGTGCACTATTGATTCATTCGATTAGAGTAGGAGATAACGCAATATTTTGGTGATGATGAGTTGATACGCGTAAACAACGTTACTAGTACATGCAATTAACATGTTACATTATGTTAGGGATGAATCATATAAATTAGCTTTATTTTT
>JAANSO010002450.1:0-13452 GCA_036507315.1 Lepidocyrtus fimetarius
AATAAATATGTGGGAAAAGGAGAACCGCATGTGGAACATGAGTCGGAAAGTTATGTTGGGGCATTCATGGCGGAACTTGTGATAAGTGCTACGTTAATGTGGACCCTTGTTTCCCATTTAAAGGACGGGTCTAGTAGAGACATTACTTTAAACTTTATAAGACTTACAAGAAAGCAGTTAAATGAATGGTATAGACAGGTACGTTATTCAAAAGGAACAATTTCGTTTCACCTGCCTCTTCATCGCTATTTGTCAACGTTCATTAATCAAGGGCTGCGCTGCCAAGGGATTCAGCTGGAAGAACTTCTTCCGCCTGAAAATGAATTAGAGTTGATTATCCAACAGCTTGTGAGATTGCAAACCTCGTACTATGGAATATCAACTCGGCTTTGGGCTAGAAATGGACCTAGCTTGGTGAATCAAGCAGAGTACTATGTGAGCAGCCTTTGTTGTAATTCAATGATAGATGCAGATCTGTTTATGCTACAAATTGCTGCTGTGAGAAAAAGTTCATCAGTGGATGCTTTCATGAAAATCCTCCTTGAAGAGTTTGGTGTTGTAAATATGTTAAGTATACAAAAGTGTTTCAGTGAAAATAACACTGCCAATGGAGGAAGTGGTGTTGATTCGGTTGGGTCAATGATCGGTGCAATTAGTAGCGATGAGCTTGAGCCAGAAGAGCAAATGACCATGTTGGAAAATTTGATGATATTTTTGGCAACATTAACAACTGTCCGAACAAATTTGGGCATTGCTGATAAAGATCTCATGGCACTGGAAATGTCAGTGTTGCTTTGTAAATCTGATAAGCTTCATAGTGAGCTCATGGAATTGTTACCAGAGAGGTGTGGGAATGATGCTCAACAAAAGAATTTCGAGTTGGTGCTAGCAGAGATTGCAGACTTTCAAGCTCCTAGAAATATGCAACAAGGGATATTCACTCCTAAAGCACGCGTCTGGGAAGAAATTTATGATCCTATTTACACGCTGCTACGATCCTCAAACCGGGCAGACTATCAAAGTTCTCGTGATCGTTACCAAGATTATATTAGCAGATCCAAGAAAGATATTAATTCCAAGAATTTGTGGCCACCCTTTAGACTGCCATCCTTCAAACCAGAGTTTGTCAATGACCCTGCAAAGCTTCTTCTTTCAAAGACTTTTTTGGAAGTTGCCTTTATCATTCTTTATCATGGGGTACATATAGGAGTATTTTCAGAATTGGTTATATCCCTTTGTGTGTACTTGCTTGAAATTGCTGTACATTCGGCAGACAGTGAAGAAGAACTAATTGGATTTTTAACTGAAATCCCAGTCCAGGGAACAAATTTCGGTGGATTGAGAAGAGATGGACAAAGGGAATGTGAAAGCATAACCTCTTTACTAATGCAATTGTATACAAAGCTGTCAGGAGAGAGTAAAGTTTATAGTCTGAAGCCCGAAGTTGAAGATGTGGAATTTGATACTTCACATTTTGAACTAAGAATTGGTGACGGTCCATTCTTTGTAGCTAAAGTGTTGGATAAACTAACGGAAAAGTGTTCCACAGGAAGACATTATGTACAGAATGAAATTAACAAACATCAAATGGATCAAAGTTCAATTTCAAAGCAGGAGCTTTCAATGGAGGAGAAAGAACGAGAAGAAAAGAGGAGAAAGGCAAAAGAAAGGAAATTGCATTTGATGAATGAGTATGCAATGAAAAGACAACAGTTTATGAGCGATTCCCAAAGCCAAAGTGAAGAAATAGATGTGAGCGATATGGGAGTAAATTCCCCACTAGGAGAAGGTCCATCCAGCATGTACGAAAGATTTCAGGATCATGAATGTGTAATTTGTATGGAAAAGTTGGAAAGCAAGCCAAACAACCCATTTGGCTTGATGACATATCTAAGCCCTTGCAACATCCTTGAATACCAAAGGTTGCATAGTCCAGACAGAATTGGGCCGTTTTTGAAAACAATTCATAAAGAAACTTTGGAAGAGTTTTTGAAATTTTATGAAGATTCGAGTGTTATTCAACACATTCCTCTGGATCCAGGGTTTGGTGTCCAGGTTCAGTCCTGCGGACATTTCATACATCAAGACTGCTTTACATCATACATGAACTACGTAAAAAAGGCCCCGCCACCCCCACCATCATCCACTTCAGCAAATAAATCCGTAATTTCATTCACGTATAAAGAATACTCTTGTCCCTTGTGTCGACAACTTGGCAATTCCTTTCTTCCCATGATTTTCAATACAACAACGACAAAGGAAAATCAAATGTCTGGCAGTTTTACTGAAATTTCCAAATTAATCAAAAAACGTCAAAAGTGCACGCTTTCCAATTCTGAAACCACCGCTGTGGAAAGTTTCATTAAGGAATATAAATGCTTGCGCAATGAACAACTTTCAACCGGCAATGATAAAGCTATTGCAGAAAAATGATTCTACTTCTCCGCTTGTATCAGCATTTTTGTTGACCTCTCATTTGCGCCAGTTTATAAACCAGCAATTAAAATTAAATGATAACATAGGTGGAACTGTATCATCTTCTTCGTCTTCCTCAACATCCACTAAAAAGCTGTCACCTCTTTTGCCAATCTTGTCAGTTATTAAACAGAGATATAAAACATTGCCTGTAGGTTACGTACGGAAGCTTGCTCAAAATTGGGAAATGATATGTGGGAAAACGTAGTTCCAAGGGAAACGGTGAAGTTCCAACATTGTTACGAGATGTAGAAACAGAACTCTTTCATTTCATTCTTGATTTACCCATTCTGGACAGGGGAGGAACAACTGGTTTGCAGATTTTCAATGGTATCGTGCAGGCTCTTTATAACTTACGAGTAGTTCAAGTGTTGACTGCGATTGGAAGTCAGTTTAGTGATGTGGAATGTCATGAAATTTTACGGGTATATTCTCAGTCTCAATCAATGATTGAGAAGATTTTGAGTTGTGTGCTGAGAAATATTTTGAATGTAAAGTGTGAGCCTCCAGCACCTCCAACCGACGATTTAATGAATGCGGACGAAAATGGGAACCATAAGAATTTTGAAATACCGGAGACAATGTTCATTGAAAATTTGACACAAAGTTTGCTTGTCCCTTTTCTAAAAACAGTTGCCTATTTGAAATCAGAAATATTTGGGGACGCATATCCCATATCAAATATTGATGGAGAAAGTTTTGCCAGTTTAGTGGAATATTTGAACCTGGGTTACAGTAAGCAACGGAGAAGCTTTCAGCTTGAGAGGCAATAATGGGGAAAGGTCGTGCGCTGAACTCCTGTATTGGAGGCAAAGCGAAGGAGAGGAGAGTTTGGATTGGGAAGTTGTTATTGAAAATTGGTGCTCTGAATTAATGCAATCCATCAGATTGGAGAAAGGCTCGTCTAGTGAGGATCAGCATGATAATGATAAGAAAAGCCATCAAGCGGTAGAGTTGCTCAAGTCGCATTTGTACATTTACGATAAACCATCTTTAGTCAAGCTTCCAACTGAATACGATACAATATTTGAAAATTATCGAAAGATTAAATGTCAAAAATGTGATTCAATTCCAAGTAGTCCTGCATTATGTCTAATTTGTGGGGACATGCTGTGTTTGAATGAGCTTTGCTGCTTTGATTTGGAATTGGAAGTGTCTGAAGTGGTTGCCCATTGTCAGAAAAAGTGTGGAAGGACGGGTCTTTTTCTTTCCATTATGACTTCCGAAATATTAATTGTTCGGGAAAAGGAGGCTTGCATTTGGGGCTCAATTTTCTTGGATAGCTTCTGCGAAGAGGATTTAGAGCTTAAAAGGGGAAAGCCCTTGTTTTTGTGCCAAGAAAGATTGGATATTCTGCAAAGAAATTGGATAGCCCAAAGTTTTTATAAATCGGAATTGAAATGGTTTCAGCATGAAAATTTTTTGTAGTCTTTAAATCACAATTGAAAGTATAAAACCAATCTAGTTATCTTCCTCAGAATAGTGATAGAAAATTAAGTAGTATATTGCTTAGAGTAGTCTATTTAGTATAGTAGAGAAATAAATCTTGTTTGAACGATCGACTATATAACATAAAATATATAGTTTTATATATTATATTGCTTTACAAATTAAATTGTATGTATCAATTATTAGTAAACTGGTCCAATCCTTTGTATACAAAAATATCGTACTTTTAGAAATCGTTCGCAATTATTTATGCTATGTATGTATGTAAATAAAAGAAAATTATTCAAAAAAGAAAAATGTCAATTTGCACTAACGAGAAATTATATTTATTGATGATAATACATAAAAATAATAAATAATTTTGATAAGATAGATAAGATATTATGCTGTTAAAAACTGTATACGGGGGATCAAATATATTTGGTTTATTCCTTTGGCATGGGTTGATTAAAAAAGGTTTCAATAAAATTATTCTATTTAATATGACATGATTGTGATTGATTATGGAGTAATGGAAATTTTAGTTTAAAAGTCGAAAGTATCAATGTTAGCAATCAATTTTCAAGTAAATGTTGTTCATGGAATTTGGGGGAATGTGTTCATTGGTTGTGTGAAAGGGATTTTGTTGGATATTGCTTTTAGTGTAGTTAAACTCAAACCCTATATTTATACATACATATTTATTTGAGATTACAAGATTGAAAAGACAGATTAGTTATATAATATTATAGTAAACACTGATCACATTGTTAATTTCTCAATAATTGTTAACCTTTTGTTTCAATTCAAAATACAATAATTAATAAAAATAAAATTCAATTCAAACATGCTTTATAAAAAATTGTTTTTCTTGCATTTTTGACATATTCAATTAACGAATGCCTAAAATGTAGATTTCATTCAAGAGATTTATTATTTCTATCGGTCAAAGTAAAGTGATTCTTTTAATCTTATCATCATCACTTTCATATCCGCTCCTGAGCATTATAATTATGGGTTGTATTATACTGATCCTCTAGGCAAAATTCGCAATAATTGCAGCGTTTGTATGTACAGCCTCACACCCCAGCGCTGACTGAACTTCCGGCTGGTCGGTTTTCCTAAAGTAGCAAAGAGAAAACACTATGATGTTCAAATCTTCACGTAGATTTTCAATTCTCACTTCAACTTCATATTTTGTTATGCATTAATTACTAGAAAATCTGTTCCAGTTCAGTTGGATTCAAAAGTTTGATGCAGCAAAGCAACAGGAGAACGCTTTTACAAAACTGGTGTACAACGACCGCTACTGGGAGGGTTATTATTATTGCAGGGAGATCATATCAAATTAATCCATGAAATCCTATTTTAGGA
This sequence comes from Lepidocyrtus fimetarius, assembly GCA_036507315.1. Classification (NCBI taxonomy): domain Eukaryota; kingdom Metazoa; phylum Arthropoda; class Collembola; order Entomobryomorpha; family Entomobryidae; genus Lepidocyrtus; species Lepidocyrtus fimetarius. The sequence goes on from JAANSO010002450.1 coordinate 5,278, forward strand.
AAATCCATGCCAAAAATGATAAATACTGGTAAGATTTTAGTTTAAAACTTTTATTTTTATAAAAAGTTTACAAAGTCAGTATCTATATATACACTTTGTTCGACCTATAAATATAACGTTCTGTAGGAATTATCAAGAGATCTAATGCAATTTGTGCATTAATTTATGCCTATTAATTACTTAATTAACAGAAATGTGAAAGGTCATTTGCTTTTATTGTATCAACAGGTAGAAGACATTTTTAAATAAAAATACGTTTATAGAAATAGTTGGATAACCTATTTATATACGTTTCTCTTTAAAAACTAACATTTACAACTTATTTCAAATATTAAAATGGCAACCGGAACAAGCTCAATAATATCGTAAAACCAAATTTTAATTGTAACTTTTATTTTATTGAAAAACAGCTTTGATGCAATAACCATATTCATATTTTAAATTATTATTACTTCACAGATATTAATACAACTTAAAAAACAAAAACAGTATAAATTGATTGAACACTGGCACTATGCACTAGTACTATATATACACATTTAATCCCAATCATTTAATTCTTATTGAAATAAGAATATTTAAGATAAATTATTGATGGTTTTATTGTGCGGACTGGAAATGATAAATATGATTGCAAATTGCAAAAGAACTGGCGATACTTTATTGTTATAACACTGGTTGGTCCAATAATCAGACTTTTATTTCATGAACTGACCTATAAATTGAAGATTTCTTCACACGACGAGTTGAAGATTGCATCGATTAATGTACTTGTTTGGTTTCCAACCAGAGCAAACCATCATGGAGATGGAGTAGCCGTGGAAGGTGTTTCCTGCAAAGGCAACTCGTCTTTCCTTCTGCCAAGTGTAGACCTTCTCTGCATTTGGCGGTTATCTTGCCAAACAGGTAGGAAGACATTGCAACAATACCATCCTATCGTTCCTAATGCAATTATCCCCAGAATCAATGCAATTAAGCCCCAGGCTGACATCCCGATTCCTTCGGAAGCTAGAAATTCAATCATATCACATGCACATATTATTGTATGTAATTGCAAGGCCTTTTTTAAAATGTTTGAAAATTTATAGCAAATTTTAAAATTATACCGTAATATGATGTTGATTCTTGAGTTTTGTAATTATAATCAAATTTTCCGTCTGGATCGGTAAAATATTGATCAAAAGGGTCAAAATCAGGACCTTCTCCGTCTGTGTCGTCACCTTGAAATGATAATTTTTAAACGTTTTGCTATTACAGTTACATGCCACCGGGGTTAAATAACTTTCAAAAAGATTAATTTCCGCTAAATTATTCTTACGGTCTTTTTTGGAATTCTTGTATGCCCTATATGCACCAGCACCGGCTGCCCCTGCTCCTAATATAACTGCAGCTTTAGACTTGGATAATTCCCCGTCCAGAGGTAAATCTCCCGATTCCGCGACCTCCTCCTCCGCCCCGGCCACCACCACCACCTCCTCCGCTACCTCCTTTGCTTTCCACACAAATGATGGCACACAGGGCTGGAACAGAACATAAATTTTAAAGTATTTAATTATTAATGATCTATTTGATTAAAACATTCCAGATATTTTAGTTAATTGGAATGGTTGCAACGTGCCCCATTCATATTCTATAATTGAAATATTATTTTACTTTATCAAGGTCGAATCAAGCTGTTATATTTTTGTTGCTTTCAATTAACGGTGGGTCAATTTTAAAAAAATACAATCACTTTTTACTGACCGCAAATTCTCAAGTCAGATGAACTTGTTTAATGTAAGGGTGCCACAAAGCTATTCTTTTACTCGACCTCATTTGCAATTTCCGTGACCGATTAGAAACAGTCCTGGTATGGATTAATTTCAGTTGCTAAATATCCTCTGTATGCAAATTTGCTTTTAATTTTAACCACATTTGGACAAGTGCAATAGCTAATGTGTTAAAATGCATTTCACAAATCGCAAGTCATTTTTTAGTCTTTTGTATTGAAAGGCAGGATTCGATTTAGTTCAATTCAAAATTTTCATTCAAGTCATAATCCTTTCTGTATTGTAAATATTCATAACCAGAGACTGTTTTACCAGAGACTAAGAGTTGAAAATGCTTAGTTTTTCACGTAACAAATATTTAGTAGTCCGTTGCTTTAATATATTTAATGCGATTTACGAATTCCTTTAGTGGAACAGAAAGGATATTATCTCTCTGATTCAAATGTTGGCATGCATGTTAGTAAAATCTTTTTACTCACATTTCCGTACGTAGAATCCATTGTTATTTGAACTGAATCTTGTCCTAACTATTATTCTCTACTGTAATTCATCATTTCATGAAGTGTCTGCAATACCTATTTCAGCTATTACAGTTGGTTTGACTTTGCTAAAGTTAAAAGGAAAATTGTATATTATGCAGTAAAACGCGTAGGTTTTTGATGGACATCAGTGTGGAAAGTAGTTTTTTGGGAAGTTTATGCATTAAATTTAATAGCATCATTATCCTAACTGCTTGATGCAATAAAAATAAAAATATGATGCGCGGGCATGCTCCAAAGATAATTTTCTTTCAAAATGGAAGATTAACAAAAGAACAATGCATTACAGTAACATAACTTTACTCAACTAAAGTCGCAATATCCATATTACAATAATTTAATAAAACATTGTCCAGCGTTTTGAATGAATAATACGAGTTTATTCAAGACAAAAAATACTACGCAGTAGCTAGTTTGTATGTGGTTTGTTTTCAAAGTTAGCAACAACACTGAAAAAAGATTAGAAATTTTCTTGGATAATCAAAGTTCAGGAGTTAACAGTCACATAATTGTGTGTTACTGTTAATTTGTTCTCTGAATTGATTTAAATGAATAATGTGTTCTGTTCTGTATAGTATTCAATAATGAGCAATCAAAATATGACATGAAAAATTGCAGTACAGAAAGGTCCTACTCACAAGCTAAACTAATTCATGATTTGATGGATTAATTTTAACGCTTATTTAAACATGGGAATAGGAAATAGTTTATCAAAAAATTACTATCCATACAAAACATAAAATGTCATGCATCTGAATGTTGGACAAATTCTAGGAAACACTACATTTTTGCTTTGTTCAAATGTAGTAAAAATGCATAACTATGGGATGATAGGGTTTACTTACCATATAATAAGCTGATGTATTGGAATTGGAACTTCATATTGCGGTATTACGATCGTTTTGGATTCCCAAACTTTTTTATCGTAACCAAACAAAATCAAGAATGAGAATTGAGTTTCATAAAACACAGCAGCGAATCCCAAACTCGGGCCAATTCTCGATCAGCGTAGCTGCACACTGCGCTATAATTCTTCACTTATGGTAAAATTGGAAAACCATTGCCACTAACACATTGTAAGAATTTAAAATTGTCAAAATTTCACATTGAGTTGATACTTAAATTAATTTGACTTTTTAAAACTTGCAATTTGTGAATAAAATTACGATTTATAATATAACAAGGAACAGAACTGAATGTACGCACAATAACCTACAGTTAAAAATAAATTATGACACTTTTGTATGAATCTGCTTGACTTGTATGAACATAATGCTCAAGGTTATTTTACTCAAAACATTGGTGAAAGGCACAGATAAGCGATAATAATCACACACAGCACATCAGTTCGGATCAGAATTTGAAAGTTCGCTTATGAAGTCATAATATACAGATTTCAAAAGATAATTTTATTGAGAAAGTCAAATCAAATCAGTCAAATCAGTGACGAATAAATTAAGTACTGATGATATAGTATTTAGTCAACTTTTTTTAGAAAACTATAAATGTAAATAGCATTGCAAAAATTATTTATTGTACAGTACAAAATTTAATGTGAGAGCTTTTCAAATGACTGCAATAAATTTGTAAACAGATTAGACTAATCGAATTTAACTCTTAATTTATTTTTATTACACAAGGATCGCGCTGTATTGAGATCTGCCTGGAATTTCTTGTTTACTTTTAAACCTCAACATTTACCGTATACAAGTATGTCCAGCAACAGAACTTTAAAATTGTCTTTTGAAGTAGTTGTATGAATGCATAGGTTACATTACATGAGTCAAATACATTGAATCAGTTTATCAACGTTTCTTACGGAAAGGGTTGTTTGACTGGGCATACGCTTACTCATCAAGAAAGATTCTACTCTTCTTTATGGCTTGGATGCACTCAATAGAAGGGGTTGATTTTCTCCTTTCCATGAATTCTTTTCTACGCTTGCTCTTTTGATGTTTCTCGACACAGGAGTAGTTTGCTGTAGATATTTTCTATAGACATACTTCCATAGATGCATTATACTCCCAAAGATTTTTATTAACTTCCCCCAAAAATAATATAAAACCAAAAATCTCATGAAACAAGGAAAAATAATAACTGGAGGGTTGCATCCGCATACCTGTAGTATTGCATTTCCAGTCTTTTAGGTTTTCTGTCCAGTTTTGTTGGCTAAGGCCAGGCAACATTACATTGCATTGTATCGCGTTCTGCTGGAGAAGGGAGATTTTTATACTCTTTGTCCTGTAGATTCAGAGTGAGATGAAACTGACAAAGAATGAAAATAAGTTGCATAGAGGTTTGCCCGTGTCAACTTGCACCATGCGCAAACAACAAAGAAAACATTTTTGTCGAGTTCAATTAGACAGGAGGAAAAATTATCGTTGCATGTTTCGTAAATGACAAATACCAAAACAGTTAACCTGTTCAATCCAGAGTCTAATTTGATTTCATTTTTCGGTTAGAAATAACATTATAATGCTCTAGAGGAAACTTTACAATTTTAACTTTGTTGCAAAGAAATTAACGATTTCTGACAATACAATTACGGGTTTGCTAATTTACTTTGATGATTCAATGCGTATGTCGGATACGGTACACCTAAAGTAATTGCAAATAACAAAGCTACACAATTGGCAATTATTAGATATACATAAATGTACGATCCTTTAAATAAACAAAAGAGTTGCTTTTTATTTCTACTTAACCAACGCCAAAAACCATACAATTTAGTTATTAATGACAAATTTAAATTGCAGGCCACTTCAAAAATGATGCACAACTTCCGGTATTCATTTCAAATATATAAACAGTCGAGTTGAAAATCCAATAGTTGTAGTTTACAAGTTATTCAGTTCCAACTGAAGCAAATTTTTCTTGTCTTCCATAAAAATTTAGAAAGCAATATTTGAAATAAAATGTCTGGAAACATGAAAATCTGGACCGGATTCGTTGCACTACTTGTTTTAAATCTGGTCAACGTAGGAATAGCCTGTTTATCGACTTTTAAAAATGCTCAAAACATTTCCTTTGTGCAACAAGACTGTGTCAAAAGCGCCGAGCTATACTTCTTCCCCATCAGCAGACGACCTGGCTCTAGAGGAGACAAATGATAAGGTAATTTTAAGATAATACAATCAGATATCTTCTATTGAATCAGAATCTTTCGAATAGCATAATATTGTGTTTAATTTCAGTGCTTGTCGAAATGCATTATAAACGGTTTGCAAATGGTGAGCAAAAATTAAATATTTTCATTTTCAAATATTATTTCGATAAAAAAGTAAGAAAGTAATTCTTAAATTAGATCGACAATGATGGCCAAATTGACAAGGATGTGCTGCTGGATTTTATGGAGGCTAATGCTCCAGAATCTTATTTGTTAAAGCTTAGTGAATTGGCTACATCTTGCATAGAGTCGTCCGGTAAATATGCAGAAATTATTTATTCATTCCATGTATGTCCCGGTTGCATAACCAAAACTGTTATTTTGTACAGGGGCAGACAAAATTGATGGAGGAACTAAAACTGGCAAATCACTAGGAGAATGTTCACCCATGAAGCAGTTTTATGCTTGTTTCCTTATGGGAGCAGAAAAGGTAAGAAAATAACATTTCTCTGGATAATTTTATTTAAGAGTTTGTACGCATTCATGTTTTAACTTATAAAACAGTTAAATTAACGTTGTTGGTATTTGCAGCTCTGCTAAAATTGCTGAAATAGGTTGCGACCGGGAACACAAAACTGGAAATGATCACACACATCTCTTTTTATAGCTCTCTCGAATAATTTTTCTTTATTGGAAATCTATTAACGATTTTCATTCATAAATAGACATTTTTAAACAAACTACTAGTGCTTGGAAATGTAGTTAATTTTCCAACAAACTTAATTCAAACAACTTTTTACATTAAATAAAACCTTATTGCATGAACAAATCACATTATTTGCTGTGGTAAAATGCAATTTATTAATATGTGCAAAATATGTTAATCGTATTATGCAACGCCATGTCAGTCATTATACTCCCTTTTGGTTTAATATCATACTTCTTTAACTCATATTCACTATTAATAACAAAACTTCTTAGACAATAAGCAATAACGTAATTAACTACATTTAAGGAACACATTTTAAAGAATAGTTTAATAACGATTTTATAGAACTAAAATCTGAAATATTTAACTAGTATATAATAAGTACTTAATATGAGATATAAATTCTCTTTGATTGACGGTAAAATAGCATTATATTTGTAAAGGCAGCGCAATTTGAAGGCAATAATGCGCTTTTTAAACTTTATCAGATTTTATTTAAACGGCAAGCGTTTCTAGCTGCGCTCAAGGGAAATTTCGCATAAAAGTAAATAAGAGCTCTCGAATTAGATGAAAATTATTTCAGTTGTGTAGTAGAATATAATTTATGCAAACATTTTTAAAGTGGCGAGAAAAACGGCTGTTCATATTTCAAAAATGGATGAAGAATTGTAGGAACTTGATCACGATGCTGATTTACCCAGTCTCGGTAGTAAGGTCCAAAATGTCGGGTTAAGCTTCGTCTGCTTGATTCCAACAGGCTTGAAGGATTCTTCATTCGATGCAAGAGATTCTTTCGAAAGGAATCAGTTATGCGGTCAATTTTCAGCTTGTCCAAATCTTCATACGCACCACCGTCGATTAAGAGATTCGCAAAATTTTCCATCCCTGGAAAGCGATTTGCAACGATTTTATGTAAATAAACGTAAAAGTTTGCAAGTAAATAGGTAGCTTTTCTGATTTACCATTGCTGATACAATGCGCTAAAGGAGTTATTCCAAGTCTGTCTTTTGTATTAGGATGTGCACCTGCACTCATGAGAATCCGCAATGAGTCAATATCTTGTCGAAGGCAAGCCAAATGTACCGGGCTCTGTCCCATATCATTGCACTGGTCTACATCACATCCTTTTTTCAAAAGAAGATCCAAACATTCCCACTTCCTGTGTTCAATTAAAACAATCAGTATTAAAACTTCTAACCAGTTTCACTTCACAATTCCAGATTGATGACTTGCAACGACTTACGCAGGGTTGTTGCTAAGAATAACAATGTGCACGGCAGTGTTACCATCCTGGGTCATTACGTCGAGTCGAGCCCCATGCTCGATGAGAACTTTCACAATGTCAAACTTAAAGGTAAGTAGGGCACACAAGAGAGGGGAGTACCCAGATAAATCGAGATCATTAACATCAGCCCCATTCTCCACCAGCAGTTGAACTAGGTCTTTATTGTATGTTGGATTTGCACAGGCGCAAAATAAAGGCGATTTCCCATTCCTATCTTTTCTGTTGGTATCTGCTCCATAAGCTAATAGGCTTCGGACAATGTCTAGAATTTAAACAATATTTGTTCAATCTTCTTCCAGAGAATTACGCATAAATTTGCATTGTGAATTAAGTGCATATATTATTACTTAATGATCCACGCTTGGCAGCAAGATGCAGTGGACTCATCAACATCTCATCTGCAGCGTTAGGATCTGCTCTGTTTTGCAGCAAAAGCTGGCATATTGCATCGTATCCCATTTCTATTGCAAAGTGAAGACTGGTTCTTCCTCGCGAATCTCTGCTGTTGACTGCAACTCCACTTCTCAGCAGTAACTCGACTTTTTACGAGACAAATTCGCAAAAGTTTATTAAAAAAAGATACACAATCTTAACATCATTTCATTCATAGTTATCCTATATTGCTACTGGAAAATTTTCATCCATACCTAAACCAATTGCTCCTCGTTCTACTCCAATACAAATTGCTGGGATTTGAATAGAATTAATTTTAAACATTTGGTCAGCATCCACTCCTACAGCCAAGAGGGCTTTACATCGGTCTACAT
>JAANSO010002451.1:0-13449 GCA_036507315.1 Lepidocyrtus fimetarius
TACAACCCCTTATCCCATTATACAATTATTGTTACCCTTCTTGTAAGTTGGAACTGTGCAAGTTGGAAATATTTTGGTTATTTTCTGTATCCTATGAAGCAAACGAATTTCTTAACAAGGGAACCAGTTTTAAGTTGCATCAATTACTCACCCGAAACCGAGAAAGGAAAACATACGCAAAGAGAAAACTTAAGATTTAAAGACTTAAAACAGTGCAGTGTGCAAATGTGTGAAATTGAAGATATCAAATCTTTTATATGACCGATACAAAACCAATATCAAACACATCAACAAAAAGCCGTTGTTAGAACTTGCCCCTTTAAAGGAAGATTTTACTTGAACCCCCTTCATATTGTCTTGCTATGACATAAAATATAGCTCCTTTTCTCATTATTTCATCAACAGCTTCTCAACAACTGACAACAGAAAACAGTCTGCAGTTGAAACTATTATTTTCCCATCATCATCAAGAGCAGCCGCGCCGCAACATCAACATAGTTTTTGCTTTCTCCTTCCAGTTAAGATCTAAAACTGCCTGTCTCCACTTCACTTTCTCTCCAGTGAATAGATGTATGTTAAAATGGGAAAGAAACCAAAAACACGTCTTCTGAAATCAACCTTGAATGAAGGATCGTAATACTATATTGCTTATTTAACAGTGAACACTACAAAATCATATGCATTTTGTATGAAGGTACGCAACAACTGCCACTTTAGTGAGATAAAAAGAACCCTTTAGTCCAATATCATTCATTAGTGACCCTTGGCTGAGTTCCACTTTTTTGGGGGGAAACATCATGAGAAGACTTCTAATAAGCATAAGAGGAAGAATTTTCTTTTGGAAATGATCGTACAGATAGTGAGAGTGACAGGAGACGGGGGAAACATCAAAGGACTTGCATGTCTTACCATATCCTTGTGTATGTGTCTATGTGCCCTCCCACATATTACAAACTGTTATCATTTTCATCATCCTAAAAGGGTTTAGTCTGTATAATAAATCTTATTTTCTTCTTATCTTTGTCTACATGACGGGGATATATGATTTAACATAAATCCGTATTATCCGAGAATGCTGAACCTCTAAAATAAAAGCGGATATGTAATATAATCATAATCAGCCTCGTCAGCAGAATTTCATTATTATTATTAGGTAGACAGGGAAATAAAGACGGATTCACTTTTGGGAGCATAGCATCATCGTGTCGTCCATGTTTAAAGAGGGATTTATGGAAACTGACTCATTCAGATAGAAAAAATCAGCTTTCCCTTTTGTAATGTTTTTGGAGAAAATTTGAATATTGTATTTCTTCAGAAGCCAATTACATTATGAAAACGAAGAAAAAAGATAAGGGGACATTTAATGACTTAACTCTTTTTTCCATTTGCTTCCAGTGAAGTAGCAGGGACAGGATGTATTTGAACGACTAGTCCAACGTGATTTCATTCTTGTTACACTATAATAACCTTAAGGGATACAAAGTTATTTGAATAATACTTTCTTGGAAAAGGAAGATGAGAAGAGGGGTTAGTTGGTTCCTTTTGGGAGCATCTATTTTTGTGCCAATAATTGTTACAGGACGTAGCTCAGTTAGTATAGGGTCTTCCATATCAAACTTATTTTCTGCGCCTGCCATCTGGAGCAGCGGTACTTTGAAAAATAATTTGCGCAACAGTAGGAGCATTTCTTCTAATTCGGAATATAACTTTCATCAACAACTTTCATCAGAAAGTTTTTACAACAATGATGATCCAAACATTCAAGGACAGAAACAAAATGATGAAGGAACGGACAATCCTGACGACGAATCCGTTCCAAAAAACAGGTTTCCGGCCATACCAGCATCCATATCTGGAGCATCTGCAGCCATCACCGGCACCAGCCATGATAATCATCAATCAAATCATCTCCACAATCAAGGACATGCTTCGGGAAGTACGCCTGAGCAATTGATTTCAGAGGTAACTTTTAAAGTCAAACTTTCTGAGGATTTTGTTTTTGGCATTTTATTTTATTTTGCAAATTATTCCATTTTATGCGTTTTGCTAATTGTAAGATATTTTTTATTACTGAAGAAGTCCAGAGATATTTTTCGGGTGCGAGGTTAAATACTAACGTGAAAAATAGAATACAATATGTTGCCGACCACCACGATTATTGTAGATAATAATATGCCATTGTGTTTGTTTGTACATGATGCTTCAAGGAAGTTGATGTATAGAGCGACAACAACGCAAACAAGTTTCCCACTTCACTTATTCCTACCTCCGTAAAATCAAAACATCAAAAAAGCTGCTGAATTGTATAGTCTGCGTTGATGCAGAATAACATATATTATAGTATTTGTAAATATTGCCACAGTCATCAATAGAAGGTTTATAAAAACACTGGGTCATAAGGTTTTAATGCATAGAGTTACGCACTTATCCTTCACTAATTGAAACCAAATAAAACAATCGACAATTTTAACTAAACCTAACGTACAATGTAATTTTTAATAACAGATTTTCCTTTTTGTGTGTCTTCTTTTTACTATATTGATAGTACACAACCCAACGCATTATGATTAGGTTTCATATGGCGAAAGCTTTTTGTGTAGTAGCAGGTTTCAAACTTTCCAACTGTCTAAAACGATATCTTTTCAAAGCTGCCCCATTGCTCACACCTACGGTTCATTAAAATTAAAACAAAACTTCATCTATAAAACTCACGATAAATATATAGTTAATTTTTGTACATTTAATATGATATGATTTTGTACGTAGCTATACATAGTTTGGCAAATTTGTTCGTTTACATCATCGTGTGCTTATGTACGATAATATTATGTATATAAAAGGATCCCAAATATGTACTTTCCATTTTTTCTTTCATTGTTCTTTATATCATGTCAATAATATTTTTGCCATGATTCTAGAAAAATGTTGAAATATATACGACAGCTCTTTGCTGCTTGAAGAGTCAATAAGACTGTCAAGTTGTTTTATTTGCACCCACCGCTATCGTTTTAAATGAAAATTTGAGAGACTGGAAGAATATACGAATAATCCAATTCACATTTTTTATGTTACTAGAATTATCAACTAAATCGGTTTTCTTTATAAATAGCAGTGAAGTTGAATGAAATATTACATAAAAATATGTTATGCAACTATAACACTAGACGTTGTCAGACACTATTTATCATATTGTAGACGTTGTTTAGTTGTGTCTACTGCTTTGTTAGTTTTCCAGCAAGATTTTATAATTTGTATTGATAATGGAAATTGCAAATGTGCTTGCCGTCTCCGTTTTTTTCTTTCGCTGTCTCACCGTCACCGTCAATGAAATGAATGAGTGTAATAAGTCGTGTTAGCTGCCAACTTGTCACCTTCATATATCAAAGTTGATTGCAATTTCAAGCGGAAATTGTAAAGAAATGCATATAATTTGGGCTATGAAGAAGTATAATTTTCTTTTTTCACAATTTTAACGAAATCAAATACAACAAGTTTCTTCATTTCCTCAAGGTTAACTTTTACACGTGGACATTTTTACTTTACTTTATTTTTACTGAACGTGATTATCTTACGATATATTACCCTCTAGAATAATTAAATCTTGCGCTAGGCTATAAGTGTACAATATCCTATAAAAACTGATTTTTATGGTTCGGGTTGTTTGTTTTGTTTTCTTCAGTAGTAGTTTGAAATACGGCTCTGGTTTAATAGCTTCAATAATTCTATTAAATTCAAATGCATATCCTTGTTAAACTTTCCAGTAATGTTTACGTCTAGTAGTTTGATGTTTCGATAAGATGTTTATAATGATTAAAAACGTTCGTACCGTTTTTATAACTTGGCGTATGGTGTGTAAAACGCAAGTCTAAAATTACCGTTTATTTCTCTTTCTCATAAACTGTCATGCCATAGCTATCAGGATGTTGCAATTTGACGTTTTCACATTAATAAAAAATGAACACTTTTGTTTTGCCATCAGCACATCATGCAATAAAAGAAAATGTCCTCTTTTTGTTTGGGTATCAGTTTGTTATGTCAAAGGGAAAGCCTTTTTAATCCAACCAAGCATGTATTTTTCTTCCGGTGATGACTGTAGCGTGCCTCTTGAGTATAAGGAAGTAGGAGCATGTTTGTATCGCACCGTAGGCGTAGGTATGCAAATTCGACAAAGGGTCTACCTACTACAGACACTCAAAGTGAGTTAGAAAGAAATAGTAACGAAAAATGTTCTTTTGCTGCCAAAAGTTGATGGAACCACTTATCCTTATAGGGGAAAATAACTCATAATGTAAAAAGAATGCATATGCTGATAAAATAAAAATCATTTAAAGAAAAATTCCCAGCTTTATAAGATACTGCTTGATGTTATGCCGTTTATACTGTGTACAAAGTACAACTTTACGACTACTTCCAGAGGCAAACATATTGCATAACTTGTTTTCTTTTTGTCGTTAAAGGTTTTATTCATCGCATGAAAGTGCCCTTGTCGTTTTCAGTTTTGTCAAAATAATAAAATTAGACTATGATAAGCCTTGTTTTTGGGAATAAACATGGCAAATACATTGTTCTAATTTGCTGTAATATCTTTAAACTCTGACAACGAGTTGATTTGCTTATTGAAAGCTATTACTAAACAAATTACATTATGTATAATGTCTTAGCCTTCAAGAGTACCAAGAGTTTCGGGTATTTGTCTTTTTTCCGCTCACGAATTGTACATTCATCATACGTACGTAATCATTTGTTGGATTTGCCCTGAAAATTATTATGAGTCTTTTTGAAACATTGACAATACCTAAGCCATACATATATAGTATCATCAGTGACATTTGTTGGAAAAAGACTACCAAAGGAAATAATTAAATTTTAATTAGCATATTTCTTACTTTTGATCTCGTGTCAAAACAAAACATAATATATTGAACTCATAGTGCTTATGTGATCAATTCTGCCTAGAAGTTTAAGCAGAAAAATTGTACGACAACGGCAGAAAACGGGGTTCAGCATTATCATGAAAGGAATGGTACAACATTTAAATTTCAGACTTTCCCTTTTCCCGTTCATCATTGACTATAACCTCTTGTCAGTTCACATTATGGTTTCTTGGTTTAAACGACATAGTACAGTGGGATATTTCTCCCAGACTCTCTCTTGGTGAAATTATTCATGGTGGTAGGATGGTAAGAATGTACAAATTTATTCAGCATTTTCTGAAAACATGAAAAACATGTTTTCAAGAATATCAAAGTGAAATTGCTTGAACAATGATTGAACTCAATCTACAATTCAGCAAACATACAACTCAAAGCCTTTAGTATCGATTTTTATAGCATGTGAAATCGTTGTTGAATTTGAATCTGAATCAGCAACATTCATTCAATGAATTGCATTGTTTGGTTGAAATCCTCCAATTTCTATTCTAATCTTGTCACCATTGTAATTGGAGGGAAGGAGTTTTCTCTGCTTCGTTGACTCATTTTATCCAACAAAATTTGTTAAATGTTTCATGAAATAAATTTTCCTAGGTTAGTTGATGCAGAGAAAAGATTGACTTATTTATTAACTTGGTCAAGAAATAGAATGTTATTACGCAATGGAGATCATTATTGTTTTCCCTATGATTTGTATATAGATTTAATCTTTTGGAATAGTAAAGTACATAATGCATTATTCATAAAACAAATAGCGCTTTTCTCCACAAGTTGAGATTTTTGTCCATAATGAAGGTGCAAATGAAAGTACATGTAATAAAAAGTGGGATAAAAAGGCTTTGTCTAGGCTTAAGAAAGTTTTAATTTGGAATGCATTGTCATTTGTTTGTTAGCACTGTCAGTCCCTTTATGCCCTTTGAACGTAGTTTATGTGTGGTATTTTAAAAACAACTGTGGATTTTTACTAGCATTGTTGCAGCAGCTGCCAAGACTATCCTTGCGGCAATGCCAAAAAATAAAATCATAACCATGATTTATCTCTTTATGTCAAGCTTTGTTTTAATTAAATTAAATTTGGAACAATTTTAATGGGAGAAAAGGAATTAGAATAGTTATTTTATGTGCACATGAAGGCACATGTCACAAACTCGTAAAAATAAACTGACATTATGCTTTCTTTTCTTGAATAGGACACTCTGGCTCGTCTCAATGAACGGACACCACTTCTCCAAACAATTGAGGAGCTGTCAACCGGACTGATGGGAAATCATTGCGTGGGTCAGCGTAACAACTACTACATGCTGACAGGCGTCAAATTGTCTACCGAATTTGTCAATGTTGTAATGGAGAAAGTGGATATGATTGTGTCTTTTCTCTATAAAATCAAAAGCATTGAACGGCATGCTTCTATGAAAGGTACAACAAAACCTATTTTTTCCNGAATTTGTCAATGTTGTAATGGAGAAAGTGGATATGATTGTGTCTTTTCTCTATAAAATCAAAAGCATTGAACGGCATGCTTCTATGAAAGGTACAACAAAACCTATTTTTTCCTTTGATTTTTTGTACTTTTAAATGAACAAAAGACAATGAAACGAAACGAACACCCACTCGGAATCTTTCAAAATGTTTGTACGAAACAAAAAAAGTATGCCATCGTAATAGGACAGATGGCACCGCTATTAATCATGTCTGCTGTCAACTTTAGCTACTAGACAATCAAATTGGCATTTCTAATATTAGCTGTTCCCATTTCGTATATGAATAAAGGGACCAATTAAAATAATTAATTTTATTTTTGCGCCAAATTGCCTCTTTTTTGCTATTAAAGGACAAGATGACTTCCGAGATGTTTACACGTATGCACTCCGAACGATTGAAGCACTTAAAGATGATTTTCCCATTCGTGATGTGCGCCTCGTCATTCACCAGGCAGAGGATGAGAAGCTCCAAGTCCCAAAAATTTGCAGGGGGCGGCAATAATAATAACAATATGGGAAAACAGGGCCATTATGGTACGACTTCTGTGTACATGCTTGGAACTGACATGAAATTGACTCCACGACACTTGTCCAGCATCGAAGAGCTCCGTAGGGAGCCATGGTTCTTTCACCCGTACTTCAACAATCCTTCGTCGCCTTTAAAAGAAGATCCAAGCGGGAATGGGAGAGAAGGTGCCAAAAGTAAATTTTTCAAAGCTGGCTATCTGCCAATTTCCACCACCTCACCAGCTACCCCCATCACTATTCATTCCACAAGCAAAGATAGTTTTCACAGCCGTTCCAAGTACCATCGAAACAAAATGATGGATGCGCAAATGTTTGGGGATTCGTACTTTACATGGCCCTACTTTGATTGCCGAGCCTACCACCAGCAAGAGCAACAACTATTACGGAGCTACCGTGCAAACTATTATCATTACCGGCAACTTGCACGAAGAGATCTTTATTTTACTCATGTTGATTCCCAACAGCAGCAGCAACAAAGAAAACCAGAGGATTTTGCTAAGAAAGGAAGCAATATTGGTGTCAATAGTCATTACAGTCATAATCTGGGACTCAACATGCTAGCCAATGAAGAAAATGTCAACCACACTCATACCTGGTTGGCGTCATACACTGCGTGGTTTCCAATTGGTGGATTGAAGGAGAACAAAAGGTATGCCAACATAGTTTATGATTTAGGAAATGTTACTTAATTGTCCTATACGCAGTCCCATTTTGCCAAGAAGATTCACTAACGTATATTTCGAATCGAAGTGCTGAAGGTGTATATACTGAAGAAATGAATTATTTATTTTGAATGAGAAAACGAGGAAACGAGAATTTGGCAGAATAGAATTGAACAAAATGTAAAGTTTTGTTTAACTTTCACCTGTTACACTTCTCGTTACACTCGTTGACGAGTTTATTGTGGCTATTGTGGTGGTTTCACATGAAAAGCTGTTTTGTGACTACTCTTGTAGTAGTACCATTACAAATTTTTGCTTTCATGTTTTCACAACTTTTGTCAACAAGTTTAAATTTCTTCGAAGAAAGGGAAATTGATTTACTTGTGCGTATGTGGATTCTATCCCAGTTTTCCTTTGATATTAAATACCCTTAGTTTTTACTGTTCAAAGAGCTTCCTGTGAAGCTCTTTTTTGTAGAAAAGTAATGGAATTGATCATAGAAAATTGTACGAAGAAAATGGACCTTTTCTTCCATGCCCCTTTATTTAAATAATGCAGAAATTCATAAAAGCTTATTTTCGTTTTATTCTCTTTCTCTTATCTAGTTTCGGAGAGCTGAGTGTCGATCTAGATCTTTCCTATTACGACATTAATCAATGTGGTTTTGCCAATGATGAAAGTGAATTTGAACAGGCCTTTGCTAATCCCCTCTATTACTTTCGAGATACTCATAAATGTGACAGAACTAACTCTCCAGCCACTTCCAAGGTAAGTTCCTATTTTTTCTTTGACAATTTTGCTAATGATTTGAATGAGGGTTGGGTTTCTTTACCATGTCTATTAAAGATAAATACATTTACCTCTATAATACTTGCAAGTAAAACTTTTGAGTTTTCAAATTGATTGTAGGAAACATGCGATAATAAATAAATTATAACTTTACCAAAATACCTGCAATTATAACTTAATATTTCGTTTTCCCAAGTCTTTTATTCTCTTCTCATTAATTTAATGATACTTCACGAATCCATTTTTCAGCCTGTCATCTCAAAGCTTCTTTATATTACGGCAATAGTACGATAATTATCCTTTGTGCTTCCTGTGCGCACTCACACACACCTCTGTCAAAAACAATCTCTTTTAATTTTTTGTTTGTAGCAATCTTAGAAATTATGCTTTCTACTTTTCGTATTTGGTAGATTATGTTTACCCTATTTTAACATAATGCTTATTGAAATTACAAAGACATTAAAAGAATGATTAATGATGTGTCCGTTACAGTGTCATTTTCTTCCGGGAAGAGGATGGAGGTTGGGGAGCTACGAATGCAGATGCATAAACAACACATATGCATACCTGAAAAATCTAAAAAACGTTGTTGCCGGCTACAGTGCTGAAGGTTTGTGAATTAAACTAATTTTGAATATCATTAGTATTAATAGTTTAGATACATTGGCAATGATTATATGGCTGTTATCCTCTTGATACTAGAGGTTTTAGCGTTTATTTCGACACACAAAGAGTAGCTATAATGTGGACTAATTTCCCAATTTATTTGTAGCCGCTTGGGATACGTGGGTCGAAAACAAAACAAATGGGAACGACTCAGTTCTCTATCCTGTGATCGTTGCATGCAAAAACTGTCCTCCTGGTTGTGATAACTGTTTTCATGGAATCTCATGCCTTGCTTCAATTAGTTGGATTTTTAGGTTGGTTTAATTGAAATCCTGTGGACTTTTTATTATGCTTATTCCATACTTTTGTGGAATCTTTAGAATCTTCTTTTGAATATTTTTCAGAATGGTCTTACTCTGTGTGTCCGTTTTCTGTTCAGTTGGATCCATTGCATTGATCTTTGTAACGTACAAATTTCGTAAGGAGCCAGTATTCAAGTCTTCATCTCCAATTTTTCATTGCATAACGTTGTTCGGCTGTATGATAATGTATTCTGAGGTAAGGTTGTATTACAAAATGCTCATACTTACTTTCCCTTTTGTTTTCCTTGTAGTTTTCTACGAAATTTGTAGTTGGTAGTAGTGCAAGGCCAGATAAAAAAACATGTAATATGATATGTACAACCAATGGCTTGGCATTGAAAAGAAGCATGTATATGGCTGCTCTAAATTGTCATTTGGTTCCAAACCAAGCAAAGTCCCTTTTTTACTTTCACCTTTACCATTTATGAATAATATTGTTATTCAAAGCAATAAATCAAAGAACCTACAGCAAAATCTGTCTATTTTCTCCTCATTATTATGCTGTTTTTGTTTCTACAACTTGAGTTTAATTAAAAACAAATGAAATACTTGTAAAATGAATTTCTTCTTGTGCTTTCTCCTCTCCGTTGTACTACAGATGGTTGCTCTTTTTCCCGTGCTTACCAGGCCATCATGTATTGCAGTAAAATGGACAAGACATTTAGGCTTTTGTATAACGTACACAGCACTCTACATGAAACTGTGCAGGTATGTAACCTATATTTTCAGGTTTATCTACAACGATAATAATGCTGTGAATCTATAGCATTTTTTACAACTACGAAACAAACTTTCACTTTGTTGGTATAAAAGCGATGGAACATTAATACAATTTTGTTACATTTGTCGCTCCTAATTCAAAAGGGTTTTTCTCACGTTCCGAGTGAAGTCAGCTCATAAAATTAAGCTCACTGAGAAGCACGTAAGTGCAGATACATATTAAATTAATTGATTTAATAACTAATTATAACCTAATTACAAGCAACGATTATGTTTTCACTTTGCAGTTGCTCCACTGGATGAGTCCTATAATGGTTATAATGCTTCTTTATCTTTTTGCATGGACAATAAGCGATCCACCAGATACAGTTGATATACTGACTACAGAGGAGAAAAAGTTTTTGCAATGTGTATACAACTGGTGAGTTTCTGCTGCTTTTTACATTTTTTCCATTTCAAAATAAGTAATGCATAAATGTTTCCAAACCGTTACGTTTTCAATTTCCCCCACAAATGGATAAAAATAATGAGAATACATTTTGTGTGTTGATGTATTTTTGCTGACTTTGTTTTCCATAATATTGTACATCAAATCAATACCTTATTACAACAGATTACTTTAAACAAATAAAAATCGAATCACTCCGCTGATTACTGGGGAGCAATCCACTTAAACCCTGTAGTGGGTTGTTTTGTTAATGTGTCTTTATAGTTGACGATAATGCAACGAAAATCGATATGAAATGTTCAACTTTTACAAATAAGACATGCATATTGATGATGATAGTACTATTCCGGCGGATCTTATATTTACATACACAACCCACAAATCCCATTTACTTTGGAATTTCATCTGTAAAATTATACAAAGAAAAGAACTTTCGTCAGCCCTAGTTTTTCCTTTTTGTGCGATGCTATTCCCAAATGAGCGCTTTAAAAAGAGAATAAATTCAGCAGAGAATCTCAAAATGTTTGCTTACAAAGTTTTCTTCTTCATTTTAACGAGCTTCCTTGGATTCGAGTTGGCCTTCCTGTTCATTTTTTTTGGAAAAAATCAACGAAATTTGAGATGAATAAAATTGCGTTCTTTCTACGATGTTTTGCTTTTAGGTGGGACCATGCTCTAGCCATTGGTGAAGTAATTTTTCTTGCATATGGGATTTGGATTTGTTGGAGAATACGAGAGAATCCGGTGAGTATGATGCATTGTATGAAATTTAATTAAATATGTAATAAAATTTAATTTCATGAATTGTTTTTCATCGCTGCTGTGATCAGGATGCTCAATACATTTCCTATTCCATCTACAACATTGCTTTCACCAACTTTTTAATGGTCACATTACAGTAAGTTTTTCCTGGTTCTTAATTTTATCTCGGCGATACACTTTCACTTTAAAAGAAAGACCCAACTTTTATTTTGGCTAAAAAATAAGGTAGGGAGGGAGGTGTTTTGCTGGCAGAAGCTAGTAAGTTTCAAATTTGAAAGTTTCATGTACAAACCATCCCAATTCCAAGCTCGTTTAGTTAAGACAAGTGAAGTGAAAGTAGGACAGGTTGGGGTATTAGTTGCTGCTGTGAAGTTTATACTTGCTGCTACAGGTTTTTCATCCTTCTAGGATTTATAAAAGATTTTTTTGGGGAAAAGTTAAGTTACTAGTGACAGTTGGATTTGTTCTTGATGTTGTTTCATTCAAGTCTCCCTTATTTACTTTCACTGCCAGAGGCAAATGAGATTTGTAAAGGAGAGATTTCACGCGAATGAGCACGGCCTACCAATGCACAGGCTGCTGTCCCTTCTTTTTAGACAATGCTGAGAAAAAGCTTAGATTTTCCGCCATATGCACTACATTAATAGATCTGCTTTTATTACGTAAAACAGCAACGGAGGTGGACTTTCTTTTCATAAAAAGGAAAGTCGCAGTTTCTAAAGAAAACACACATGAGACATGTATACTCAGAAATGTGGTGTCTTTTTAAATTAAGATTTCACTTTGCTTTAGCTTTGGTATACTTATTCATCCCATGTAGCCATTTACTCTTTGTTTTTCTTTTCTAGTTTGCTAATTGTGCCACAAGCTGGCCCTGACATGAAATATTTGCTGGCTTTTGTCCGTACTCAATTGAGCACAACTGTGACGATTGGCTTAGTTTTCGGGAAGTAAGGTATGAAAAACTTTAAATTGAGTGGTGTGTAAAAAGAGTAAACTATAAGCATCTCTATATACCTATGCTGCTATTTTATTTTTTTTAGCTGTGGACCGTTCTAAAAGGTGATAATTCTGCATTAAAGGAGATTTCTAATTCAGCCAATGGATTTGGTCATGAAACGCTTGATTTAGCTGAGGAAAATCAGCAACTAAAGGTATGCAATGGGATAAATAAATAATGACAGCTCTAAGCAATTCTTTTTCTAACTGAATTATTACTGACGATTCAATGCTTTCTTAGGAGGAGCTTACGAAAATGGCTACACAAATTGAGAAACTAAAGTCTTACGCAATGTGCAAGAATAATCCCCATCTCAAGAATGCCACAACTAACATCACAACAGATCCAGATTTCAGCAAGCTGGATTCCTTCACACAGCTCTGACTAGTATTAAAACCAGTCACAAAGGAAACCTGGTTGTAAAATTGTAGTAACCTTTCCATATATGTAATCTCCTTTACTGTTTGTTAATTAACATGATTCTTTTAAGCAGATTACTTCATCGTTTAATAAAATTCTCTGGTCTTTTTTAAATTAGTGATATCGCATTCCTTAAGAAATACAAAAAATCAAAAACAAAATTTTCATTATTGTATGTCTAGTACCTGATTTAACTTTGTCGAGTCCTTAAAATTAAAGTTTCAATGAGTTTAAAAAAGTAACAAAGTAAAGCTAAATCTTCTGAATGCCCTTTCATGAAATGAATCCCGGTAATTAAATGTTAAAACTGTTATTGGCATAGGTATATATATATGTAGTTATATAAATTGTTCAATACATATCTATGAGCTAGGTTTATGAGATTTAAATAATAAATGCTAACAACGTCCATTAAATAAATGATGCAAAGCATCCTCGTCCGCAACAACAATGTTTACTTGGTTTTTAGTAGTTCATTCTTGGCTTTACTTTATTTTTTGGTGCGAGCCTTGGTTTTTGCTTTTTAACGGCATGCAAGGAAAGAGAATTGAAAAAGAATTCAAAAACTTTGAATAAACAACACAAGACTAATAAATAAATACTAAAAACAACGGTTTTGGCAATGGAAAGTTAAAATATCCTTGAACCAATTACCAATTTCAACAAATTACAATTACACAATAGAAACAGATAAAAAGTATTTACAATGTAAAATCAAAAGGTTTAAAGCTTTCGCGAAC
>JAANSO010002452.1:0-13447 GCA_036507315.1 Lepidocyrtus fimetarius
AATCTGTATGCATGTTTTTAAAAATTTCAGAAGAAATATAATAAAATTGTTGTTTGTATGATATAAGATTAAATGGGATTATGCATTAAAAACTTTCCCCTAAACTTGTCTGAATTCATCTGGTTAATGATTAGTAAGAGTATTTAAATGCGTTTCACTTCATCATCACCCCTTCCTTACTTAAACGTTTGTATTGAATATTAATTTTCATTACTCAGGTCAGTTTGCAATATCAATGACTTTAAAACGCATGATAAGAACGGAATGACGTAAGCACATTTCGATAAAAACTGAATAATGCACACAATTTATAATCATATTGTTTTCTACAAAATTCAACGGAAGGATCGAAGTCAATAAAAAAACTGGATTAAAGCTTAACTTCAAATCATTTATTGCAAAAATATGTTTGCCATCAGGGAAGTAATCCCTGTGTGAAATATGCATGATGAAGATAGGAGAAACTGACATTATCACTTCCACGAGGAAATTTAGGATTAAACTGCGTAGTGAATTGGTGAGCTTATCTTTATGTAGTACAACTTTAAATGTTGATAACATATTGGGCCTGGCTTATCGTGGTTGATAAGGCTTCCGATTTTGTTGCTAATTGATGCATAGAGCGTTTTTTTGTTAAGTAACTGAATACTGCTTAACTTTAATCAGCATTTAAATCCAAACTGCTAAAAATTTGCATTAAGCTAAGAGAAAATATAATAAAAATAGTGAAAAATGGTGAATAGGCAAACCAGATAAAGTAAATAAACCTAATAAATTTAGACAAAGTTTCTTATATCTCACAATGCCCAATATATATGATTTTTGTACAATTATAGGTTTTATATTTCAATAATTTTAGCGTCTTGAAACAGCTAGGGACACTGTTTACCGCCAAAATCCTAAAAGACTTAGAAGAACTTAAAATAGTTTGAAATTGTTGCCCAATTAGAAATATTGGGCTGGAACTCACACATATTTTTTAATATTTGAAAGGATTTAAGGGTTTAAACTGGGCAAAAATCTAGATGATTCGAAACAAGCATCTATTTTTACTCTTAATCCGATTCTTCTGATTCCTCAATGACCTCGGATCCGTAAAAAATCTCTGCTTCATTGAATTCCTCTGATTCATCTGATTCCTCCGATTCTTCGGATTCCTCTGATTCATCTGATTCCTCCGATTTTTCTGATTCATCTATGACCTCGGATCCGTAAAAAATCTCTAGTTCATTGTATTTCTCCGATTCCTCAGATTCCTCTAATTCCTCCGTTTCCTCCGATTCTTCCGATTCTTCTGATTCATCAATGACCTCGGATCCATCCAATATCTTTACATATGATGTTGGCCAGTTCTTGGAATCATCTACAAGGTTCAAAGATTGATTGGAATTCATTAAATTGGATATGAACTCCTCTGGAACATCACTGAATGGCAAAAACTTCAAATTCTTGAGATGAGGCCAATTGTCTTTAATTACAGAGCAGTTTTCTTGATCAAGGACGACCTCCAAATTTTGCAAGTTCTTTGTCATTCTTGCAAGTTGTTGAAGCCCTTCTTTTTTAAAATTTCCGTGGAAGTGGAACGACATTAAATCTGCCAATTCGTAGTTGTCTGTGCTCAAGTTTCTTGCAGTCGCAAAAGCAGAGGCTTCTTCTTCTGTAAATAAATCCAGTTTCCTAGTAACCCAGCCTTTTGCAATGCCAGTTTTATTTCCAAAGTGGAACTCTTGGAGTGAAGGCATTCTCTTGAAATCAAGAAAGTTGAACATTGGCAACTTTCCAAAGAATGATTTGTAATCCAGCTGCACCTTTAAATGGGTCAAGTTGGGTAAAATGCATTTCCCAAAGTAAAACCTGGGGTTTCTAGAAATCTCCTCATCCGGGTAATTATTGCAGTCAACTTCAAACTCCAACTTTGTAAGTGTTTGTTGAACATTCTTTAAATTGTCAGCGCCCCAATTATGCAGTTCTGTATTTTCTTCTTTAATGGCATGCTCAATTAAAATAGGCAGCTTTAGTTCACGAAGGAATTGATTTCCGAGACAAAGATATCTATAAATGGGAGTTAAGAAAGAATGACCATAAAATTCAGTTCCTTTTTCTATCCCAAGGATATCCAAGGACTTCAATCGATAGCTTGTGACTTCGCATGCTGCATCGTATACTCCGTTTAATATGTTTTGACTTGCTTCATCGCAAGTTCCAAGTCTTAAGCTCTAAATATGTATTTAAACAGTAATTTAAAATTTCTTTTGAGTATATTTAAAAAGACGCGTTGAAATTTAATCTTACTTTTAGATTAGGCAACATGAGAAACATCTCCTTTTGGCTGTAGCCTTCAACTTTAGCAAAGAAACTTGGCCGTAATTTATATAAGGGTGCTGAAATGAACAAGGAAGTAACCTGGGATGCTCTAAAGCCAGAATAGGGCTCTCGCATATACTCGTATGCATAATTTTCACCATCTCGTGTAGTTAGTAATGGAGCAAATGCAAACTCCGTGACGTTTGAAGAAAGAGACAAAATCCACTCCAGACTTTTTAAGTAAGAAGTGTATCTTGGAGCGTCAAAGTATTTGAAAATACATTCACCTAGATCCACGTATGTAGCGTTTGGGTTGATACACCTCTCCCAGATTAGCCTTCTTTCAAAATCCCCTTGTTCATCCAAAGGATAAACCCAATTTTCATATTTGGCGAAACGATATCGTTTAAATGGTACTTCTCGCAGCTCGAAAGGATCTTTTTTAGCAAGGAATTCAGCCTTTTCGCTTTCAGTTAAGTTGGAGAGGTCTTCGCTTTCTCCAAAAGCCTGAAAATAAGTATTTAGAGTTAAACAGCTAGTTGAAATAGCCGTCCTGGTCCTATGGAAAGGGGCTATCCCCAAAAGTGGTCAGGTTAAGGGCTATGGTAAAGGGCTATCTGCTTTGTTTAAGCTAGTAGGATAGCCCTTTTTCTAATTGAGCACTTTTAGAGATGATCCCTTTTAATATTGACCATTTCTGGAGCTAGCCCCTTTCCATAGGACCAGGGCGAAAAGTGGAGTTTAAAGGGAATGTTTTAGAAATAGAAATTTTAAAACCTGGAGTAAGACTGGAATTGTCGCGTAATTTATAAGAAACACTGCGGAATCTCGCCATTTTTTACGTGTACCCTCCACCCAATTTTGACCAAAGGTGCGGATGTTTTTTAAATCCTGTATGTTTTCAATATAGCCAGCAATATTTTTGACTATCTGCATATAAAGTATTGACCAAAAGGATGATTATTTAATTTTTAAACTAAATTTATTTAATTTCATAAATAAAACGTCCACAATTACTTACTTCATTTGACATTTGTGATATAATGGAATGTTCCCCTTGCTTAAAGTTCTTCAATCTGTAAAATATTTTACGAGGTTTAGTGACCCAAACCTTTTTTACCCAAGAGACTTTTCACCCAAATTTTCATACCAATAAATCATTTGTAAAGGAAAGTGGTTTCACTCAAACGTATTTATGCAAAACAACTATAATATGTATCAAATTTAAGAACAAGCTTGAAGGTCAATATTTGGCGACAATCAGAATTTAGGTTTTGCGACTTAGCAAAAAATATAAAAATAATGACAATTATATACCCGGTGAAAGGATACGAATCACGTTGCATACTCTTCTGCTAATTGCTCACCTACCGTGGGATCACCGAACCGGGTAAGATTAAACGGTTTAATGATGTTTTAAATCCGTGTGACCCTGACCAACTAGAATGTTTTAGCAAGGTTGCGCGAGCCAACTCTCTGCTGTAGTGCAATGCTCCAACCGACTCGTCTGAAGAGTTCTTTTTTCAAAACTAAATGACTGTTTTTTATTTTTATTGTATAAAGATATTTTATTTCAGTTATGTAGTAAAATTTTGTTTTTTAAAGTTTGGGTTAAATGACTTAAGGACTAAACTTTTGGGTGAAAAAACCTTAGGGGTTAAAAATTTTATGTGAAGTCACCGCACACCATTTTACGATAATAATAATTTCTATTAAATTTTCCGAAAATTTAAAAAATTTAAAGCTTACCTTATTGGAAGGTTTGAGTTTTGCTCGGTTTCTTGCTTTGTTTTACTTTCAACTTTATCTTTTACATTCCCCTCCGGATCCCTTTTCTCTTTCTTTTTTGGAGTCATTCTAACGAATGTTTATTCCCAACTGGGAAAACCTCAAATAATAAAAATAATCTTTGCTAAAAAAAGCATGTGTCACTGTTTGTACAGTTGAAACTATTCTGCGCTCGGCTTCCGACCGTATTTTGTTGTAAACAGGAGATTGGCAAGAACGTTTTGTGTTGGCGAAAAAAGAATTCGGGAATTTCAAGATAAGAGTAGATAAATAGTAGCAGGAATAGGCAATAAATAAACTGCCAAAATTACTAAGCCGGCTTTTCCTGTCTCTTTATCTGATCTTGTTGTGCTATTGCGTCTCTTTCACGTAACTAAATACGTTTTCGTTGAAATAAACATTTTGTTTACTGTGTCGCTGAATATTGACCTCTTTCCTTTAATTTTTTAACGTCATTACTGGATTTACGCTGAATTTTTGGTTTTTGTACAAGATAAATTTTATCTGTTATAAATCATACAAAGGGACTTCTCTCACTATCAGAATGACGTGAACGCATTTCGATAAAAACATGATAAATGCATACAATTTTATAATCATCTCGTTTTCTACAAAATTCAAAACCAAAGATCGAAGTCATAATAAAACTTGTTTTAAAACGTAATTTAAAAACAATTATTGCAAAAATATGTTTGCTCTGAAAATTGTAATGCTAAAGCCTGACCGAAACATACTTGATAAGGAAAGGAAAAATTAAGCGCTTCCACAAATAATTTTCGTTTCAATGAGCTTGCTTATCTTTTTCATGTTCAACTCTAAAGGTTGATAGCA
Source organism: Lepidocyrtus fimetarius (assembly GCA_036507315.1). Classification (NCBI taxonomy): domain Eukaryota; kingdom Metazoa; phylum Arthropoda; class Collembola; order Entomobryomorpha; family Entomobryidae; genus Lepidocyrtus; species Lepidocyrtus fimetarius. The sequence continues at coordinate 4,924 of JAANSO010002452.1, forward strand.
CATGGAGCTTTGCTTATCTGAATTTAATATTTATAAAAAACAAGTCAATTGATGTAAATTTTCCAAAAAAAAATGAGTAAAATCAAATATTTTTCAATGAAAAAGAGGTTTATGGTGTAATACTACACACAAAATGTTTCGTTTGATTTCCTGTTTAATATTTACGTCAAATACAATTTTTATCGGAAATTCTGTTGAAAAAATGATGATTCAGTTTTGTATTTCTCATCCGGCTTGATTTTATAAGAGTATTTGTGTCCTCTTTATTTCAGTAGTCTTTCTAGGAGTTGAGAAAGTAACTTGAATTAAAAACGACAATGGCGTTTAAATTTTTAATCGCTATGGGAACGATACTTACTCTTCTAGCGGTAAATTGTTCAAACATTCCCTACTGCATTTTTATTGAAAGGGATTCTCCCTTGGACACTAATTATATTTACACCTGCGTCAATTACAAATCCCTCCCTGAAGACCTCCCACATGCTTTGAAAACAACCGTTTTAAAAATGAAGGAAAACGTGACAATTACGAGGCTATACAAACGGGCGCTTTTGAACACGGGAATGGTAAATTTAAAAGAACTTTATCTGAGTCATTGTGGAATTGAAATAATTTACAGGGGAGCGTTCCAAGGCGGGGAAAAGTTGTCTTATTTAGGGCTAAGCAATAACAAGATTGGATGGCTGGAATTAAATGTTTTTGAAGATTTGGAGGGTTTGGAGATTCTAGACCTGTCAGGGAATCCATTGAAGGGTTTTGACTCTACGGTTTTTCCAATAAACCTTCGGAGATTGGATTTGACCACGCCAGAGGTTTTTAAAATGAGGGAAAAGCTGTTTGCAAATTTAACAAAATTGCAAAAAGTTTATTTAAACGATATTGGGTCAAAATCGGGATTAGGTTCGGGGTTAATTGAGATTTTAATCGTCGTTGGTGGAATCTTACTTGTGTGTGGGGGTGTTTGTCTGATTTATATAGTCGGGCGTTTAACGAACAGGCCGGTTTTGCCAAGAAGGATCTTCCGAATGATGCCTAAGCGGGTATGACAATTTTAATGGTGAATTAAATGTAATTTAGTATTTTATTGAATATCATTATTTTCAGGAACGAAATTATGAACAAAATACTGTTATGGTGACAGCTGGAGTCAATTCAGGCCTCTCAAGTTACCCGAAAGAGATATGATTATCTATTACTAAAGGGCGAACATCAGTATTTTTATTACCACCGTAAACCAATGTAGGAGTTTAATTTTCTTTGGCAAGGGAATTTTGTGAAAAATGTCGTTTTGATTTCTTGTTTGAAATGAAATGTCTATAAAATTTTTAAGATTATTGGTCATTCAATTCAAGTTAAATTTTTATGTGAAAATCCCCGCACAATTGAATAAACAGGAAATAAATTATTCTTTTTTGCAGGTCAATAATTTTTTGCAATGTTTGCACTGTACAAATACTTGATCTGCTTTTGTTTATTTTCATAAAACACCGCAAACATACCGTGGTCGTTTTTTCCTGTCCAAAAAATTTCTAAGGATGAACTTAAAAGATTTGCATTTGAGGGATTGCGGGCTGACGGAAGTGATGGCATTAAGGGTAGAAATTAAAAGGTAAATTAAATTGAAACAAATTTTAAATTATCATTCAACCGGTGCAATAAAGCCCTTAGTGGTTTTTCTTTCGTTCCGAAATCCTATTATTGGATTGAAATCTAACCCATAAATCAAAGGTTAACATATTTATATTTGTAATAACAAAAAAGAGGAAAATACAGATAAACAAAATTGTTTAATGATTGATCTCTTTGTTTCGTTCAACTGGACACACAAAATGACACAACTGTTAAAATTTATTTTTATTTTGTTTAAATGACTAGTTGCTTGCTTCCGTAGTGTACCTCTTTGTTAATTTTAATGACTAATGGATGCATCTGAAATGATTTCATGATCACCTGATGTGACGCAAGCTTTTCCTGATAGTATTGATTTTAAGATTAAATGTTGTTAATAAAACGTAATTGTTAAAACGTATTGCTAGCTTGATAAAAAAAGCGAGTAAAATTATTTTGTCTATCGAGATACTTGTTACATATTTCTCTTAATTGCAATTACGTGAAGCACTACAAAATTTTACATTGACTAAAGTTGTATCACTTTTGTAATTAAAAAATGACATCGGCATTGATGTTAATTTTTAGCGCGGTTGCCCTAATAAAATCCGTTAATTGCTCAAGTGATCCATACTGTACTTTTAGCAATGGATCCTCCCTTTCCCCCGTCCCCTTCTACGTTTGTTATAATTACCTTTCACTCCCACAAAATCTCGCTTGGGCAGGAGAAGTACTTCTTTTGGAAATGAGTGAGCACTCCAACATTTTGCAAACTTTGGGAAATGGAGCCCTTGTCAATACTGGAATGTACAATCTTACTAAACTTTATCTTAATCACTGTGGAATAGAAAAAATCGAATTGGGTGCGTTCAAAGGAGGAAAGTTGTCTGTTTTGGGGTTAAACTTTAACAGAATTGAATTCCTGGACCTGGAAGTTTTTAAAGATTTACCTGGTTTGGAGTTGCTTGGGTTGGAGGGTAATCCTTTGAAGAGTTTTGGATCCCAGGAGTTTCCAAGGATGAACCTTGTAGAATTGCATTTGGGAACTTGTGCCTTAACGGAGGTGAAGGAGAATTTGTTGCAGAATTTGAAAGAACTTAAGAAGCTTCGTTTGCAAAAAAATCAGTTGAAAACTTTGGATTGGAAACTGTTCCCAAAGAGTTTATCTGTGGTTTTGTTCCAAGACAATCCCTGGCATTGTGATTGTAAAATTAAATTTCTCCTGGACTATTTGGATTCCAATCCGGTAACTTGGAAAACACCGGAAATGATCCCAGTGTGTGCAGGTACTGGAGCTGACTTTGGAGTCAACTGGGAGAAACTAAACAGATCTAGACTTGTTTGTCCGCCAGTGATTCAAATGCTTCAATATTCCCAAGTATTTGAAGCGGAAGTAGATAGTATTAAACTTCAGTGTCAGTACAGTGGCTATCCGGAGCCGAATGTAACTTGGAAAAAGAATGGGCAGCTTTTTATATACGGAAATACTGAAAGAAAGGTCGTGAACGAAACGGCTGGTACGGAACCTTTTAACTTTATCGAGACTTTAGTTCTACCTTACGGGCCGGATGTGGAAGGGATTTACGAGTGTAATACGAACAGTATTGCTGGAAGTGAAAGACTAGAAATAAAAGTGGAAATGTCGGGTGGGACAGCCAGTGACGGGTTTATTTTACCGAGCACAACGCCATTCAATATTCAATCAAAGAGAAAATATTTTTGGGAGAGGGTGGAATTCAAAGTTTTAATGGGAATTATTCTCGCCTTTGTTGTACTATCCGGGTTTTATTTATTAAACCGACTGATTAATAAACATTTCCCGGAGAAAACCTACAATGAAGTGTCTATGCAGGTAACTGTAACAAAAAACTTTTAACATGTTAGAAAATGGTTTGAGCTTTTTGATTGTTTTTGTGTGTGGCAGGAAGAACAAGTTGTTCCTGAGGTATTGAGAACTGAAACCATAGGAAACCCACCTAAGGAGCTGCGATATTATGCTAATCCCTTGTAGCATGAAGAGAACTTTGCAGTCAGTTCGAGTTTATATTGATAAAAACATGCAAAATAGTATTTTTAGCTCGTTTTTTACAAAAGTTCAAAGTAAGGATCGAAGTGTTTCAAAAATATGTTTGTTATATTTGATAAGGAAAAACTTACAAATGAGGAAATTTAGGATTAAAATTCGTCATCAACCGGTGAGCTTATCATGTACAACTGTAAGGTTGATAACACATCGGATGATGATGAAACGCACAAAATCTTTTATGATGTTTGATTTCCTGTTTAATATTCAAATACAATTTTTATCTGAAATTCTGATGAAAGAAACGATGAATCACTTCTTTTTCATCCGGCTTTGTATGAATATATGCAGTTCATTCCTGTCTTTCAATGAGCTGTAAAACTAATTAAAAACGACAATGGCGTCAGTTTATAAAGTTTTTATCGTTCTTGGAACGATGGTTACCCTGAGGAATTGTTCCATAATTCCCTATTGCACTTTTATTGAAGGGGATCCCCTCTACAGTACTTATATTTACACGTGTTTTAATTACAAATCCTTTCCGGGGGACCTTCCAAAAGCTGACAAGACAATTGTTATAAAATTAAAGGAAAACGTGACAATTAATCGCGTCGAGAGTTTTTGCATTTGCGGTTTTGCTTCAGAATGGCCCTATCTTGTGGTAAGTTCTAAATTTATTAAAATTCTGAATAAGTTTATTATTTTGTGGTTTGTTAAAGATTCCGGCACTCGTGGTTTATTCAATTCCGAGAATAATGTTTTGGAGTTTTGTGGATGGATAAAAAAGAGGATTATATTCATAATCGGATCATACTGTACATAACATTTCTTGGTTGGTTCCATTTCTTTGAACCGGTACTGTATGACTTGAGTTTTATGGAGCGAATGGATCCCAAGATTTTTATTATCTACTGCGTCGTGTTTATCGACAATAGCGTCCTTTTGGCTTTTTGGTTTTGCGCTGAATGGACTTTCGCTTCAGAAATGCGGAGGAATTGGGTGCCCTCTAGAGTTTATATTTTGTATTTGTATGGGATTGTGTTCTCTTTAATTTATTTTGCTTTTTACGGTAAACGTTACGCTCGAATAAGCGAAAACGAACTCTTTTGATAACCGTTATTTTATGCCGCAATTTTTGTTTTATATTTGCACAAAATAAAATTTATGAGTTGTTGATCATTTATCATTTTTCTATCTACAAGTTTGCAGCATTTTAAAAAAAGTTAAGTTTATTTCCTAACGGTTAAATGGCTACAAAAGCTGTAATATTTTACGCTGTTGAAAAAACAAGACAGATTGATAAGAAAATGTTTTTTGCTTTTTATCACGAGTATTGGTGAATCATACTACATAAAAAATGAAAAATCATTAGTCAAGTTCTGACTTCCTCAATAAAACTATATAGCAGTGTTGCGGCGGATGCTTGTTAATCCATACTTCCGCTATCGCTGGATTAATAGGCTCATGAACAACCTTTGAATTAAGCTGAATTGCTTAATTGCTCCAACATGCATCTCTAATGACGGGTCTTTCATCCGCTTTGATTCCGCTTGTTTGTCCTTTGCCTTCAATAAAACCTGTTGAAGGCAAAGGCAAAGACTGGGGTGTTGAGGGCAAAGCTTTAATACTTTGCCCATTAACAAATATAAAATCTTCGAAAAAATGATCAATGACGCATTAATTATGCGTAAATATGATTCATTTTAAAGGTCATATCATTATAAGTCATACCCTTCAAATCGTACATCTATGCAAATACTTTCCTTTATTTTGTTTTCGTTTACTATTGAAACTAAATAAAACTTATATAAGTTGTTAATCTTATGATTTGTGCTTATATAAAATTATGCCTTCTTATCACAATTATTGGTGAATCATACTTCTAAAAGTAAAAACGAAAAGGCATTAGTCAATTTCCGACTTCACTCTCTCAGTCTCTTTGTGATCTCTGCTTGCGTTGCCACGAAAGTTTGCCAGTCTCCACTTCTGCTATAATTGATTGAACAATTTCTGAACAAATAAAAGGCCACAAGACTGCGTAGATACTAGCTTGAAAATTTGCAAACTTTTGCAAGTCTTTAATATTTAAAAGCTTTAAAGACAAATCTAATACAACCATTATACTGAAAACTTCCTCGATAAATATTAACTTTTGGAAAAATTATTTGCAAGTTTGCAAAAATACTTGTATATTTTTTCTCCTCAAGCAATTTCCGTTCGAATGATATGTATCTTGTCCTATGCTGTATTTTAAGATTTTATAACGGTCACTTCTAACGGTGTAACTGTTGGTCTAATACTGCTAAAAAAACTATACAGCAAATCCGAAGGTGTATACCTACTGTTCTGTCAAATTTGGGTGCAATGTGTTGAGGCCTTTTTGAGTTATCGCGGCGACGAACAGACAGACAATCAAACCCTTTTCATAACTAGATTTTCAAGCTAGTAATTAGAAAATATTACTGTTGGACAACAGCAAGATAGAACGACTAAGATGACATTTCCAAAAATATTTGTTGTCCTAGTAATTAACTTAACAGTTGCAAATTGTTTAAATACCTCTTCCTGTATTTTCAATGGCGGACCTTTTCTCAGGGCTGGGGCGGCATATGTCTGTCGTAATTACCATTCCTTGCCACAAAACCTACCCAGGGCTGGGAAAACCAGTATTTTACATATGCAAGAGGGCACAAATACTTTGGAGGTTTTAAAATCAGGCGCAATTCAAAGTACTGGAATGGTTCATTTATCCCAACTTCGGTTAAATAAGTCTGGGGTTGAGAAAATTGAATTGGGAGCGTTTAAAGGAACAAAATTTCTAAATTTGATTGAGTTAAACTTCAACAAAATTGAAACGCTGGATTTAAAAGTTTTTGAAGATGTGCCGCGTTTAGAAACGCTCACTTTGCAAGGGAATCTTTTGAGCATTTTTGGATACCAGTGGTTTCCAAACATGAGGTTGAAAAACTTAAACTTAGGAAGCTGTAGGATAGCAGAAATACGAGAATATCTTTTTAAACATCTGACCAGTTTAGAAAAATTGCTCTTGGATAAAAATGAGTTGGAAACGGTGGAATGGAATGTGTTCCGGGGTTTAAAAAACTTAACTCTTGTGTGGCTCCAAGGAAACCCCTGGCATTGTGATTGTCAAGTAAGGTTTCTCCTGGACTATTTAGACTACTACGATGTGGTCTGGCAGGTCCCTGATATGATACCGGAGTGCAACACAGAAGTTAATAATTTTGGGGGAGGAGGAAACGGTAGTTTAGTGGGAGTAAAGTGGACACAAATTAAGAGAGAGCTTTTAATGTGTCCACCGCGTTACCACGTCTTGGGTTGTGATCATGATGCTTACACTGGTCTTGTTGAGTTTCGATGTCAATATAGTGGCTATCCAGAGCCAAATGTTACTTGGAAAAAGAACGACGTCCCCTTGAAAACCCCTAATGTTGAAAAGGAAGTAATTAAATCGGACGGTCCAGGGTTTGCATTTGAGTTTTGGCAGTATTTAACCGTGCGTTACGATAAAAGTGTTGACGGCAGTGTGTATGCCTGTCATTTGAGAAATACGGTAGGAGATGGAGCATCAAAGATTCGATTTGGGACAGACCAGGAGAACATCTTGCCCGATGAGCTACACCCATTCACGTTTCCATCGGTAGCCCGTCGAACGTCAACCAAGGTTGTTACACGACAACCTGTTACATCACCGAAGGTTCACTTGAATGGGACCAGAGTTCCTCACACCACTGCTTATCAGGAAAATAATAATGTCACTCAAATTTCCAGTACCCCCGTCTCAACTACATCCTCTTTTGGAACAAAAGACGAATCGGATTTAAAGTTTTATATTGTTGTAGCCATTATCATTTTAATCATCGTTGGAATTATATTTGTTTCTGTGGGAATGTGTCTTATTTATGTAATCAGGCGTCTGAGGAAAAGACCAGATTTACCGAAGGGAATCTACCGACAGATTCCTAAACAGGTTAGTGACTTACTCTGTGAAAGTAAAAACTATTTTTAAAACTTGCAATATCAACTTAAATCTTTCAGGAAAAACAAACGGGTTCTGGAGCAGCAAATGCCAATGATTTGAGTTCTCCTAACGCACAAGAAGAGCCCAGATATTATGATTATCCTCATTTGCCAACTGGGTCTAATTCTGGTCAACTTCAGCAGGCATTTCAACAGGAACTTCAACAACATATTTATGAAGGGTTGGGCAACGCCGATGGTTCTACTTCCCATGATCTTTATTATTTAACACCTATTTCTTTACAAAGGCCAAGGAATGCTTCCAGAACAACGTCGGTTGATGAAACAATGATTTATCATGCTGATAACCCTACTTTAAATAATAAATTTAAACAATGAAGATTAAAATAAAATTTATGTTTCTCAATAACGAATTATGTCCATTTCTCTCTTTACTTTGTACGCAGATTCCCTATCCATGTCCTTACATACCTAGCAAATGCCTTTGAAATTTTAATGGAAATAATTTAGAATTTGTGAAATGCATTAATGAATTAAAAAAGTAGTTGAATAATTTATACACATTATTTTTTTAATAATCTTTTTTGCATAACGTAATGTCAACTCTCAACGTTAAATAAAGAGTGAGCTTTTACCTGGAATGTTTTTTCTGTAACATAAATAAACAGAAATATTATTCTTTGCTGATCGGTGCTAACAGTGATATAAAGCAGTTTTTTGTACTTTTGTTTTCTGAATTCTGATTAATACAAATCAGTAAACAAAGCAATGGATCTGAATAATCTTTGATAAAATTGCAAAATTTTCACCCGTTTTTATAAGAACGTAAATTTTGGATGTAGGACGAAAGCCAGTACGCATAAGCCAGCGGCCACTTTGCCAGCGCTCAAAAGC